>JADLZN010008410.1:0-31013 GCA_018155175.1 Sinocyclocheilus anophthalmus | reverse complement strand
GCACTGGCCCCGCCCCCAGACCTTTACATCATCTTACATTTCATACAGTTAACTGTTGACAAATATGATCCAGGGCAACAACTCCATAAATACAGTTATGCACTCCTAAATAAGATAAAAATGCCCCTGTAGGAGTTTTTATCTCAGTATGTATATTTTTGAGTATCTGTTTTGGTACCGAATATATCAGAGTTTAAAGGGATATACAACAGTGCTAGTATAAGAAGTTGATACTAGGCTATATTTAAACAATATTATGTGTTTTTCTCGTATTTTGCTGATAACCTCTTAACTTTAAAGCACAGCATGAATTGTTTGCGTTCTCCAAGCAACATAGTTGGGTTTCGTTTCTGATGAATCGGTTTTGAACCATCGTGGTGAATCAATGATTCATTAAAGAGAGCGTTTACTTCATTCCTAAATGAATCGCCTGTTTGAGCGAAAGCGACTCATAAAGACATTACCGCCACTGTTTAAAACCTGTTTAAAAAAAAAATAAAAATTCTATAATTACGTCACCCTATGCGTTTCAACTTTCTGTGTGGAACATAAAGCAGGTATTTTGAAAACGTTGATAACAAAGCTGTTTGGTTACCAATGCCTTTCATTCAGAACAAAAAACGACTGAGATGGTTCTCAATATTATCTGTGTTATGTTAGTCCGTTGGAGCCTAATGTTTGTTTAGGCCTACATAAATTTATGTTGAATAAAATAAAAATATATTTCGAACGCTCAATTGTAAGTTACTGATACTTTCTCATTCAACCAAAAATAGCTTAAACTAATCTTTTGTAGGTTTTTCACAGTCAATTTATTTTAGTAATTAGATTAAGGACACATATGTAATAATTATATTAAAAATTGTAATCACCTGCCAGCCTAATATAATTAATATAAATATATAATTTAACATATGTAACAAATTTAAAAAGTAAGCATTAAACTTTTTTGGCTTTTCAATAGCAGCACGTAAGTAATGCCGAGGCAGGAAATATGAGCTACTGTCTGGACAAAATGGAGATCACAAGTGGTCACAGGAAGACACAGTTGAGATGCACATTAAGCACAGGGTTAAAAAGGGCAGAGTTACAACCCCGGGTCGATACCGCTCTTGACCATGTTACACTTTTAGCCACGTTAAAACTGAAAAAGCTTCAAGTTTTTTAGGATTGTCCAGATCTCGTTTAACAACCCAGACGGGACATTGTTGATCCCCTAAAGTCTTTTCATCCTCCAATCTGATGTACAAAGTGCAGAGGGGGTAGGACACCAGGCGGAGATGTGTGGTCTGTCGGGGTCTGGTCCCTTTTGATACCACATCCAGTATATCCATATCTGAATCCATTTCCTCCATTTAACTTAGACTCGGTGACTGTTGAGTCCATGGAGGAGGGCAGATACGCTGCGGGGAAAGGGAAGTCAGAGTATCAAAACAAAGTGTCTCTCTCCATACACAGCATCTCTTGCTATCTCAAAGCCAGTGCACTCCTCACCGAACCGGGGCGTGAGCGTGCTGAAGGCACCACTTAAGAGATGTTGAACAAACAGAGAGCTGTAATTACAGAGAAACTCAAGGAGAGCCGTCGGTGGAAATCAAGAAGTTCAAGGAGCAAACAAGCCTAAAGATGCTCGCTATGGGGCCTCTTTACGCTAATGCGAGCGCTGACTGAATGCAGTTGAAATTGTAGATCTATGGAAACTCTAACGGGGTCTCAGTGTATCCTTGAGAAGGGGCAAGGGAAAGGGCAATGGGTGGGACGCTGCATTGTGGCTAAGGCATTATTCAGCTTAATGTGACAGTGTTTGGGTATTAGTGCCTGTTGAACCGCCATCATGATGGAAACTAGAAAGCAGCTATTTGTTTTGTCTTCATTAACTCCAGAGTCAGAAGTTCAGATGAGGCCAAACGTTTGGAAGAGAAAGAAAACCGATGCCTTTCATGTGCCGCAGCAAATCTGAAACAGGCCAAGAACTATAATTTAGAGCAATAAAGTTAATGTCCTGTCTGACAAACGATCCCTAACATCCCTATAGATCCCAATGGAACATTATAATAATAAGCCGATTGTGAAACTGATGACATGAAGGACCAACTGTCTTCATTTTAATATTAATGATAGCGTAAAGAGCATGTTAGTTTATCCTAATCAGGATTTGATCCAAATGTCTTCACTTATGCGATACATTAGTTTTGGGAATTATTTAAGAATAAACTGACATATTGAAAAAGCTCAGATTTTGATCATTCAAGCCAACCCTTTGCTAATGCTTAAAGCATTGAAACATTTACAACAGTTGCCATCCATTATTTAATATAAGTAACCACAAATATATCTGTTTGAGTGGTTTTAAACACTTTAATATGGAAATTAATCAAAAACATGATTAAACAAACTATGGTTAACCAATTGACCAAAAACATTGGCAGATCTAACTCTATCCAGAGAGAGAAAGGCTTTGCCATTTCTAATTCTTCAAAATAAACAAACAAACAAACAGATAAATAAAAAATACTTTAAGACTGTTTCCGCCATTCCAAGGTCACACATTATATCTACATACCCACACACAATGTTTTTGTTTTATCGTTATCAAGAAGAAATCTAAAATCGAAATAAAATACAATGAGTAAACCAGGAGGGTGGGACTAGAGAAGGGTCATTGTTTTCTTTTCTTATCATTTTTATTTATTAAAGTTCATCATGATTAGGGTGAAGGTATAGCCCCGAAATGTGCCCAGCCAATACAATAAAGGTAAACGATATTAAAATATCATCTGCTCTTCCAGTTGTTTATCTCTGGTTTTGCTAATGCAATGATGCTGGAAATCTTTAAAGCTCTCTTCAATCAATACTGAACACAACCAATAAAACTAAAGCCAGCGGCTTCAGAGAGGTGAAGATCTATTTACCGGTTGCATGAAGCAGAGAGCCTGCAGCGCATATGACGTACCACAACACTAAAAGCCCCACAGCCATATGATCACCTTCACTGGCTGAAATCAAGATACTTCTGAGAAATTCTCTCCTGACAATGAATCCGAGAAGAGAGCACCCTGGTTTCTGGTGGGGAGATTGTTTTGCGTGGGTTATCCACCAGTTGTCCAAGTATTAAGTTTACCAACTTGGCCTCTCGCTGACCTGGCTGGATGAGCTGGTTTCAAAAGAAGATTGATCTGTGCATGATCTCTGACAGGCCTGAGAGAGTCACTGGGCCCTGGAGAGTAACTCAGAAGCAAGGCTAAATCAACACCGACTGCATGCTTCTCATAACCCACTGACCACAACTGCCCTCTGCAAAAATGTAAGCTACAGCGATAGTACGGATTCATCAGGGTCACTTCTAAATCTGAACTTCTTTTGGCCTTCTTTGTAATGTAATTTTATTTCACAGATAGTTCTAAACACTTATCACTAAAACTAGTGCAAAATTCATGTTTGATCCCTCAACTAAAATTTAACCTTCACAGAAAAACACTAAGGTGATACCAGAGTCAGACGACACTGCCATGATATTTATATACAGTTGTATTTACTTCAAAGAATGCAATGGTACTACCACGGTACAGAACCAAAAATATGGTATTGCGATGTCCAAAAAACTAAATATACAAGAAGTACTGTGGCAATACCATAGTAGAGTGATGATATCAAATAATACAACATTGACACTAAAATTCATGGTGCATTAATTTCAGTATCATGTCCAAAAACCAAGGTAATCACGGTTCATTTGTTTTTATTATGTATAGTACCAACCAGATTTAAATATCTTGGTTTTCATTGCCCATACTTTCACAGAAACACAATGGAAAACACAAGTTACAGTCAAAACCTCAAAAATGCTGACATCTAAATTCCCCGAGAACTTCTTAGAAAGAACTACTGAAACGTTCTGCAAATTACACTGCGCTTTCTTGTTTTTTGCTTTTGGTAATCATCTTCAATTTCATAAAAAACAACAGCTTTAAGGCCGATAATTATCTGTAATTCAAAATATTTAGCAACCACGATATGGATGCACATGGATGTTCGAGAAATCTTACACCATCTTAATGAATTTCCTACACATTTTCGTCCTTTATGTTGGATATCTATGGTTATCGTGCATGTTAAATAAGCTATCATCTAACAGACTCCGATTACGAGATTTTGTGGTCTTAGCACGGATAAAGAAACATCTTGTAACCAGGCAGGAAAAGCCATGCCAGGAGAAGAGATTACCACAGCTGCGGTAATCTAAACAGACGCACTGTGCTTTAAAAAGCCAGACCTATTCCAGGAGGCCATCTCTGCTAGATTCTGGAAACAGAAGGGGAAATCTCTCCAATGTGACTGTGAGGGACACAAGCCAAATACGAAAGGTCAGATACTCATTTAAGGACAGCAGTCTTGAGTTCAACAGGTTTACTTGTTCAAACTTTTGTCTTGCACTAAATATTCAGCTTTAAGAAACATTTTCTGATATCTGTCCTCTATGTTTAATCTATTTTTCTCTCCAGGTCATCTGAGCAACAGCCGAGATGTCTATTGCAAAAATGCATTCAAATCATAAATAAATGCAACATCTGATCCTCACGTTTTCATTATGTTCTTTAGTGCCAGAGGAGACCTACTGCACTGCTGACACTGCCATGAGTTTGCTGGCATGGCATGGAGAGATGGCACGGAGGAAGAACTTGAATTGTTTGTTTGCTAAATGCATGCAGAGACTAAAAGTAGATGGCACATTTAACTGCTATGTGCTCTGAAAAGTGGTTTGGGGTGGTTTAACATGCCCTTGACATCAGAAGATTCAAATCCAGGCCATAAGAATAAACAGAAGTGGGTGGTTTAGTACATGTGATGTGATGCCAATTTAACATGGTTAAATACTCAAAAGTACATAGAAAACCAGCCACAATCATCAAATAAACAAAGACACTGAATGATTTTAACAATGGGATTTAATAAAGAATATAAGGACACAAGAAATCAACATACATTAACATTTATTTTACAAAAGGGTAATTTACAGCTAATAAGGTAAATGGTGAAAGCTGTTGCTCATGCATATTTAATGTGCATTTAACAAAAGCCCTTAACAATCAGCAGGTGAACTAGTCTTGGTAGCACTGGACACTTCTCAGACGGACTGCGTCTGTAATACACTGCTTCAGCTCAGTCATACTTCCTATTCCATTCCCATGTATGGCTAACCAAATATATTAAGTTATAAATATCTTTAAAAAAAAGTAAACCATGTATGAACAATGCATTTACATAGTACTTGCTATGTAAACACATCACAGCAAAAGCTCAATTTATAATAAATACAAAACAAAAAGAAAAAAAGGCAACAGACAATGAATAAAAAGTGCAGGGGAAGGCGTTGTGCTGGACAGAAGTTGAGTTCCCAGCTGACCGACAGGCAGTTTTAGGCCTTGCAGCTGATTTCTGCCTAGGCACTTGATTGTTTGATAAGGGAAAGAAGCCAATTTGATTGGCTGCATTCTAACTGATCTCAGGGTTCATCAAGTCTCTCACACTGTGGTCATGAGTTTTAATGAGCCTGATCGGAAACGTAAGATTTTCTTCTTTAAGTTGTGGGAAGCCTTGATTTTGACAAATGCCTTCGCCTGTGCTGACGTCATTCCGTGGGATTCTGTACCCGCCTGGTTGAATTGGGGCCAATTGACCCCTGCACTTCCCTCAGAGTCACTGCTAGTGCTGCTCTCAGCTACATAGTCCGCCTCGCTAGCGCTCGACTCGCTGTCCCCAAAACAGTTGGTGGTATAGTTACTGCGCTCATCTTCACTTGTGTCCAGAATGGTGGAATGGAAAAGGGAGGCACACTCTGCTGAATATTCAGAGTCACTGCCCACATAGGCGTAGGGGCTGGTGTAGTGTGCGTTAGACGGCAAGTACATGGCTGACATGTGGCCCAGCATTTCGCGTTTTTGCCTGCGGTGAGCCCTCTTGAAAGCCTCCTCATATGGGATTTCGTGGAGACCCCTTGCCCGCCGGTGGTAGTCGTTGCGCTTGTACTTGGGTTTGGCCAACACTGCCTCATGATGTCGGTGATGTCCGTGGTGTCTCTGGGCAGAAGATCGACCCCCTGTGGAACTGGTGTGCTTCTCCAAGATTCGTCCTTCAGGGATGGAGGCTGGAATTCTCTTGGCTTTTGTGGAGGCCTTCTTGGAGGATCTGTGCAAGTGGTGGACGTCGTCCACTTGTCGAGACCGCCTAGATCCTGTCCGATGCTTGTCACGAACAGTCTCGGAAACATGCTCGGAAACTTGAGGTCTACTTTTGGCACTGGTGGAATTTTTCACTTTGACAATCTTGATGTTCTTGGTGCCACCCTTGCGGAGATTTATATTCTGTTTCTGAGCAGGGATGTACTGGGCACTGACCAGTTGACCTCCCTCATCTTGACTTTGTGAAGAAGAACCAAGGCTGAGCAACTCTGGAGCCAGCTGTTCGGCGTCTTTACTGCAACTTGCTGGAGCCTGAGCCTTAGGACTCCTCTTAAGAGGACTTGCCTTCATTGCCTGTCCAGATTTATTGTCCTCCACAATGTAATAAGAATGCTTGTTGAATTTGGGAGAGGAAACTGCATTTGGGCTGCCTAAATCCTGGCAGTTCTTCGATGCAACACTTAACGGCTGGCCTTTAGTGGCTCCAGAAACTTTCTTCTTCAAGATGCAACTAGTGTTATTATCAATGGTGGTTGTGAAACCATTCTGTGGTTGACTTGGAGAAAAGTATGCTCCGTTTTGTAGGGTTCCTCCCTTGGACTCAGCAGACCACTGTCTTTGGGGTGAAGCTGTGCTTGGCTCAGTGCTAGTTGCTGATGCATCTTGTAAACACGTCTGCCAGTTAGGCTTGAGTTCAGAACTCCTTTGCTGTGCCTGGACAGCAGCAGGGGCCCGTGAACAAAGACTAGCCTGCCTTAAAATGCTCTTGGAGGGGTCAGTGTTGATGCTTGTTCTGGGTTTGTTGGTCCTCAAGGGTTGCGCCCTTCTCTGAAGAAGCCCAAAGATATAACTATCCAGTTTTTTGTTTGGGAGTGTTTGAGAGGCATGCCAAGATGAATTCTGGTTGCCCACAACCTGCTCAGGTTTCTGTTCATCACTCGATGCTTCACCAGGCTTGGAGAAGTTACAATCGTCCTTTAGGTGACTAGTCATGGATTGAAAGAAGATGGGGCTCTGGACAGCCACCGCATGGAGAGGGCTGGGGTACCGGTAAACATCATTACCGTTTTTGGCAATGAGGTCACAGTGGCACTTGGACAGGCCATCGCAGGAGCCATCCGGGGAAGGGGAGTAGGATGCAGAAAGAGACCGGCGGACTGTTCCAGAACTCGAGTCTTCGCAATGGCAATCACACTCAGCACAACTGCCCACCTCATCTGTAAATCCCAGAGGACACAACAGTTAATACTACAAGAAAAGACAATGTCAGATTACTTAAACGGCTAATTTCGTGATATCATGCCCTGTGAGAGCAGATTATTTCTGATTCCTAGAGTTCTAGTGCTTAGCTGGGTGGGTGGTTGATTAGTTTTCATGTGCTAATGAGCCTTTTGTTGCTAGCTTATAGGTGTGGCTGGGATAGCCATCAGCAGGGCTGTGAAACTGTTTCAATCTTTGTCTGGGACCAAACTTCTCTCGTTTCACCTCTATTTGCTCAGTCAAGCTTAAGTGATTACAGAATGCTTTCTGCTAAGAGTAATGCAACACAAAAATTGATGTCATTTGAAGAAACTAAAAACATACGAACAAAGCGGCCTTTCTTTGTGACACCAGCTTTTAAGCCAGAGGAATAAATCACCATTAAGTAAATAGTTCTGCATTTGGTTAACAAAGCTAAAGAAGGGAACAGCGTTTCAAGACTACATGGAACAGTGCTGATGGGTAAGACCAGTCGGAATGACCCAGAAACCTCAAACCGTCACAAGAAGACTCTCACCTGCAGGCTTAAGCCTTCCCTCGGAGGCACAGAGCGAGGTGTCGAGGGGGGTGCACAGGCAGGTGGTGGAACGACAACTGGACAAACACTCGCTGAAGACAGAGTTGGAGGAATTAGAGAGGGATCCTGAAGCACCGTCGCTTAGGTCGTAAAAGCCTGGGAGAGAGAGGGCGAGAGATTAACATTAATTTTATATCTTCAGGAATGAGGTGACAATGCAAAGACTGTACTTTTCCACTCTTAACTGAGCTCTCTTTTGGAACCTACTTCCAATTACAATTTGAATAATGTAGCTTCCTGGAAGGTATCCATTCGCAAGAGGAAACAGAGCTAGGAACCAGATCTCCATACATCACAATTGATATTAGCATTAAAATGGTGAAGTAAGGAATAAACCCATTACAACTACTACAAACAACACCAAAATATAGCCATTCGCATAAAACAAAAGTCCGCCTTTGGGCTGTGAAGAAAATAATTCCAACTCAAAGACTGAAGAACTCCATTTTCACATTAGAAGCGGTTATAAGGCCACTTTAACAATCGAGACTTTCAGAGAGGAGCATACACACGTGTAATCAATCTCCACTTTATATAACCTTCCTCCAACAAAAGTGCAGTCAGTCCCAGCACTAAAATGACCTCTCATATTTGGAATGTAAACCAATGGAGCTGCAGCAGGCCTCTAGCATAGGGTGCAGATTGTTCCTATTACCAAATTAGTGCTTAAGCAAAACAGCTAAGCAGTTTCCAACAGACATTAGGGCTTGCAGGTACACAAGCTACTACAGGCCCAAAGCACATAAAGTAGTCTTGTGCAAAGTGATATAATTTGAACAGGACGTCTGATTACCTCCCTTGGGTGGTTGTTGAAGATTAACAATCATTAAAAATGTTTTTCGGTACTTGTGAATCAGTTTTATTGGAAATCCTTTCTGCCTACGCTGACTGCTTAGATTGTTTTGATGATCAAACATGCAGTGTCTCTCAAAGTGTTATGCTTCACAACAGATACTAACCTGAACTTGGCCGGCTGTCCGTTTCCACATGTTCATGCGAAGTTTCCGTGTCCAACCGCAGGTCACTTATCTGTCTGTCTAATTCCTGGAGCTGGTTGATCAAACCTGCATCTCGCCTCCTGAGGCAGTTCTATAAAGAAACAATACATTTTGGAAAGATGTTAGATGTTTCATGCATGTCTAGTAGTTTAGCAGCATCATAATTGCTAAGATTGTTTGCCTTTTCATTTAGAAGATTTGCCCTGCAGCCCAAAACAACAATCTGGAAACAATTGCATTTCACAATGCATTTCTCAATGCCGGTGGCCTCACGGCACTGAACAGACAGATGTAATGAACTAAATTAGAGTCACACCTCGTATGGGAATAACCGTTCGACTTTGACACACTGCTTGAGAGCAATTGGATGCATCTGACAACACCCGTATCATGTGCTGCATTCCAAATTAAGCGTGGTGAAACGGCAGACTGAGAAAAATGTAGCCCCTTCAAAGCAGATGGACATTACTTCAAATGACCTGTAATCAGAGGCATGTTATCTGCTGCAAATTTTAACTGCTGTTTGCTGACAGGGGAAGTAATGCAGTGCAGATTCCAGGCTATATGGAGCAGTGGAATGGCGTTTCCTCTGCTGCAGACCGAGGTTGTAAAAAAGCCTGGTCGTGACAGGCGGGCTTGCGAGTGATTTATGGGCCCTGAGCTCTCAGTATGCTGGGATGTGCAGACCATTTATACACAAAGTGCCATTTGCAGAGCACATCAACGGTTATTTTGAAACAGCATCAAATTAACCCCAGACCACTGTTGATGGCCTGGGCCTGGGTTTGGGACGACAGTGTCTACATTTCTGGTTTATACTCAATTCATTCAGTTAAGCTTAGTCAAAGACCACAGAGGACTGGTTGTTTGTTATTGCGACATCATAAGGACATAAGTCATTATATGATCCACAAATTACAATTAACTTTAATGTAGTTCTGGGTGTGAGGCCAGCAAACAAACCGACCTCAAGATAAACAAGTGTAATTATGGGGAAGACTCAAGCCACTAGCGTACATGTCTGAGGCTTTAGCAAAGCCAGGAAACAAATCCAAACCTTGTAATTCTTTTCTGTATTAAAATACATTAACCACAATGCGTGGACCCGTAGGGTTACAATAATGGAAATGTTTGGAAATACCTCAAGTGGAACCAGGTGTCTTTGGCCCAACTGTTAAATTGAATCTTGGTCATCCTCTAAAGACAGCAGGGGGCTTGAGCTGGGCTTGTAAAAAGTTCATTTCCATCGAAACCCATCAACTAATCTCATTCAGGCCAGTCGGACCCCCTCCTAGACTTGCATTAGAAACTCAGGGATGTTCTACTGCTTCCAGGAAGTTTGATTTAAATGGTTCTCTTTCTGCTTTAATGTCATTCTAATGAGTATAGGGTCTGAGCTATAATCACCATATGACCGCAAAGGCAAAAAAAATAAAATAATTAAATTGCATTATTCATATACTATTATTTTCTACTATTCTAAAATTCAAATAGATTTTAGATTTTAATTTAGTTTGATACAACTAAATGTGAAATTAGGTCCATAAAAATCTTTAGGCCCATAAAAAATTTAAAAATATATGAAAATTCTCAATGCCATTCTGAAGTCACAATGAGAAAATGGTTTCTCTTTTTTTTAAAAAATTTGCATTTAAATCATAAAAATTCTTACATTATTTCAGTTTAGTTATGAGCCTCCCTTGCAAAAAACTGACCGTGGTGGTACCATGGTCTACTTATACCTAGAGGACTATTTCATACATACTATAGTACTGTGGATATCATCATTACAAAATGGAAACGTACCCTGGTGAGTACCATGGTATTTTGGTACGTACCTTGGAATACCAGTGCAAATACAAGCGTACATGAAATTTGTAAGGTATTACAAACGTAATAGTAGTTAAAAAAAAGATTATAAAAATGGAAAAAAAAAAAAAAAAGTAATGAGTTTTTTTCTTCAGAAAGTAGGCAAGAGAAAGTTGCACTACATAGGAACTACTTCCACAATAATAATAATAAAAAAAAAAATCATGATTACGGTTACACCAAATTGTTCTTAAGCAATAAAATATTCTAATCCAGACTAGTGTCTCTTCAGTGCTTCAGATTAGGGGGGGGGGCTGTCCTCCACTGTAAGGCAGGGTTGTCCTCTCCCGCGAGCTCCTGACAGTTCAACACACTCCTGACCAGCAGCTCCTGTCTCTGTCTCAGATACTCCAGCTCGGTCAGACCCGCGACAGTCGCGTCCAGACGCTCTCGGGTTCGAACCCGCTCCACTTCACCGCGCGCCTCGCATTCCTTCCGATCCCGCATCAAGAGCGCGCAGAAATCCCTGGACAGCAGCATCTCTGACAATTCATTCATTTATATATCCAGCGATAATAACGCTACGGAGATTCTTCTTATGAACAAAGTGCATCTGAAAAACACTTATGCCATGGTCAGATAATTTCCATGTATTGAAAGTGATCATCAAAAACAAAAAAGAATCCCAAAATTCAGAGAAAAATTAAAAAAATGAAAAGAACTTTTTGTGCTATATATAAATGGCATTTAAACGCCTGCTGTCCTTGCTGACGCTCAGTATAAAAAGTCCAAATCCACAGACAGAGAGCGCGTTGATGTGTGCAGCCCGGATGATACTGGGATCTGAATGTGTCCTGCAGAGAAGAGCTCAATCACACACACACACTCGGAGGAAACCCTGCTGCTGAGGATGCGGCGGGGTCCTAACGCCCACCCCGTTCACCCCCTCATCTTCTGTCCTGTGGTAGCGTCCTTTTCATGCATGATGCCAATACATTACAATCTGTAAAACAACATTAAGACCTGCATTAGATGGTCTGCAGCAACTACTCGCAATTACATGCAAAATCATATAAAGTTTTGTTACTTTAGCATTGTTTAATTATCCTACTAAATAACAACGGGAGCACGGTTTGTAGTACTGGCAGGCACGTGAAAATTAATATATGCATGCAAATACAAGCATACAAACACGAAATATGACAACAATTTATTGTTGTAGAAAATCATTTCATTTATCAGTTATCACAAAGTACTATATCAGGTGTGATATCAGTGCTTGATGATTTAGCATATTTTATATAATTGATAGATTTCACATTATGTACACCAAGATACCAGGTGGTAGTTTCTTAAAAAAAAAAAAAAAAAAAAAAAAAAAAAGAAAAAAAACAAAAAATTACAAAAGAAAAATATACAGAGGATTTAGGACACAAGTGCCTAAGGTGTGTAATAATACACCTAATTAACATGTTGAAAACTTCCATACAGCGATGACAAGATTCAGATACTTGGCAGAGGGGGTATTTAAAAGGCACTCAGGTGTTATTGACGGCCCTCTACTGTTGTTAAAAAAAAAACATTCACCTTTAGGGTTGTGATGTATATATAGAATGCTATAAAATAATATTTCACTTTTTACACACACACATATACTTGCATTTGTGGTTTACGGGGACTCTTCATAGGCGTAATGGTTTTTATACTGTAGAAACCGTATTTTCAATTGCCCTACACCAACCCTACCCCTTGCAGGAAACTACTGGCAATTTTTGAATTTCATAAACACCGTTTTGTATGTTTTTTTAAGCCTTTTGTTTTACGGAGACACAGGAAGTGTCCTCATAAACCATGTTTACGTGGTAGTACCCGTGTCATTATAAAAATGGGTCTCATAACCATATATACAGCACACCCACCACACACAACCACCCAATCACCACACACAAGTAAAAGACTGACATTCATCACCAAGATGTAGGTGAATATACATGCACCCAAATAAAGAATGATCAATAGGTTTTCTAAAAGACGGATCTGTAAAACATATGTTTAAACATTATTTCTGGTAATAGACTCCACAGCTGCTTCTATAAGAGCTTGAAGTCACATTTCTCAACTAGCTCATTAGTCAAGACACGTGGAGAACTCAAAACAGACAGATTTGTTTGAAAATGCATCTGTGAAATGGATCAAGGATTTATATATCGAGAACGTAATTCGAGTTCTGGCAGATTCTAAGCCAATTTATAGTTTGGATTTTTAAAAAAAACGTGTGGTTTTTAGACAGGTTTTGCTTTCAATTTAGACTTTTACCAATAAAAAAAGCAACAAAATACCCACCATTTCTAGAACTGATGGATTCTAATATCTAAATTCCAATTAAAGAAAGGAAGAGACATTGTGTGTATTTATCAGAATACATTAGTTGCGCTCACAGACTCTTTCCACGGAAGGGGGTTTGCAGTTACGTGTCTAATGAAAAACACTGCACCTCTCAAACCCATCAATCCATCAACGTCAGCCAATGGCTCAGACAGTTTCGTTTGATTTGCAGCTAAGCAGGCGTTGAAGATGAGTCAAAGAGAGGAGGAGACCCTCAGTAGACGGCACAAAGCTTAATCTCTCTTTCTAAACACGACAGAGATCGAGGAAATGGGATCCATGGTTGCCTCTATGAGGAACAGATGTTTGAAACACAGCTGGTGACCCACTGAAACATTAGCCCTGGCCGAACGGTTACACAAGCACACAGAAATACACACACGGTCACGGATGTGGAAAGAAAGAGTGGCTTAATGGCACAAACTCAATAATTCGACAGAGTCGTGATTGCGGGCCGCTACCTCAGGCTACGACTGCGGGACAGGAAGTGACCCGGGATTTACACACATTGTAATTGGATCAAAGGCTGTAGTCTTTGTGCCACCACAATCAAATCTCTCAGACAAACAGGATAAATCCTTCCTTTCATTGACAGTTTTCCCCCCTGAAAGCTCGCTGGTTCAAATATGATACAAAATCGATGAAGTGAGAAGTGTGCATTTGTCTTCATTAAAATAAATCAAACTGTTTTTGTAGCCAACCCTTGATTATTTTATGTAAATCTTTTCCCATAAATCTGACCCCAAAAAAAGCCAGACACTTTCCCTTAGACTAAAGCTAGTACAAAGTCACATTTGTGCTTTAACCTAATCCAATCACTCACAGTAATTACCTTATGAATTTTGTAAGGTCCATTAAACGAGAACAGGACCCCATTATGTAGGACTGGCAGGAACATGGGGAATAAATGAATACATCTAAATACATCAAAGCCTACAGCGCTACAGATGCCGAACTGTGGGGACAATTTGAGCAAATGCGCCGTGAGGATTTATGAGCATGATAGCAATCGTCACCCCTCACCTATATCTTATATCATGCTGGACACAGAGCGCTTTTATAAAACACATCAGTCATATAGATGTTATTACGTCAAATTTACACCCAAAGATTGTGGAAACCGGCCAAAAAGAACTAGTTCTAGGTGTTTGTTTTAGTATTCCTGCAGTGGTGGAAACAAAATTTGGAAAATGTTCCATTTAGAAGCCTAATGAAACTTCAATGTCAAAGGGACGCTGTGCGGTACATGCAGGTGTCAACGTTGAGTCTGTGATTGTAATTTAAAAAGGAAGAGCTTGTTTGTTCACCACACACTGTGAGAAACCGCATGCGCTGAAACTCCACATGCACTCATCAATAACGTCGAGGGATGCTGGATAAAACTCAAGGCCAGATCTTTGTTCACCAAATCTATAAGCTTTCCTGATGCTACAAGGGATAAAAAAGACAGCATTTGAGGCTTAGAAATTGTTTTATAAATGAATTCCATAGCTCTTTATTAAGACAAAACAAGGCTTAAAAGAATATTCTGGGTTCAAAACAAATGATTTTCGTTTATACAAACTGGACAAAATGATTGTCTGTGGCAATCGGCAGCATGCCAGAGATGATGTGGAATATCACAGGCAATTTTTTTTAAACTTGTCCCTCAGTTTGGGTGATTTTATCACTAGTTTCATGCAAATATTTATGTCTAAGTATTGTGGTTACACTTCTAAAACAATGCTTATTTTAAAGGCAGATTCATCCAAAAATGAGAATTCTGTCATTATTTACTCATCCTCTTGTTGTTTTAAACCTGTACGAGTTTCTTTCTTCTGTGGAACACAAAAGCAGATATTTTGTGAAGAATCTGGTAATCAAATAGTTGTGCGCCTTGATTTCAATTTTTTTTTTATACTGTGTGAAGTCAAGGACTGCTGTCAACTGCTGAGTACCAACATCTTCAAACTCTTGCTTTTGGGTTCCAACAGAACAAAGGAAACCCAACAAAACCCATAAATTTTATGGTCTTAACTTAAAACTGGCTTGAAAACCTGTTCTACCACAATGTGTTTACATGCATTCATCATCATTGTAGTTCTAACTTTTAGCAAGTTTAAAAATAAGGGCATCTTTATATAATTCTAAAATGTGTCGCTCAGACAGTACGTCTTTTTGCAGGGCTAATTTTTTTACTGCTTTGTAAGTTCGTAATCTGCAAAGTGAATAGGGACTAAAGCAAAATTTGGTTACTGATGCCCATACAGAAATCATTTCAGAAATCTCCTGTTTAAACCCAGACTAAAAGTGATCCATTTTCTCCATTTTCTCTCAATTATCATTTTATGTTTTGCCTCCCACAATAAAAACTTCAGAGCTTTGATCATTAAACTAAGCAAATATAATCTCTATAATAAGAATAATTTTGTGAGATATGGAGGTACAACTGATATTCACATGCATTTAATGTAAGTACACTCTAAAAAATGCTGGGTAGATTTAAACCCAGCATTTTTTTAGATTGAGTGTAGTGCTATACTGTTAATATTGTTAATATTTTCTTTTAATATTTCAGTATAAATGTTTTTGGAAAGACTAAAATATAATTAAGGAATAATGTGAGTTATTCCCTAATAAATAAAAAACGCACAGCAGACAATGAGACAAAGATACTCACAGCTGAATATTAATGCAAAGTCAGTCCTGCTGCTACTGACGGGTGTCCCACGTGGCTCCTGCCGTAATTCAGACCAACATATAGTGCCTTTAGGCTATTATTAAGTTTAGCACGGTTGTCATGTCCTACACATGCTGCTGTGATTGTACTGCTGTTCAGACAACACATATGGAATAAGAGAATCCTTTATGGTAGTAACAGAGATCTAACAATTTCAAAAGAAAAAGCAAAAGATTATTTGGCTCATTTTTGAACTCCTTCTAAAAGATCATTTTGACAATGAACTATAAAAGAGAAAACAAAATAGCAGACATAACTAAAAATATACTGATGTTTAAGATCAATTTTAAACAAAAACCCTACAAATAAATCTCAGATGACTGTGTCAAGGGTGTCAGTTAATGCTAATGTTACAAAGGTTACTGTAATAACAACAGATTTGAAAAAGAAGCATTACAGTTGGGACATGTGGAGATGCTCTGGATGTGATCTTGACCTTCAGCCTATGAAAGAGGGAAGATTAGATTAAAATAAAGGTTGTACGGGGCCACTGATGTGTCACATGTCAAAAGGTTAATCAAATCGTCTGTACAGAATGTCCTGGCAGAAACTTAACTAGACATCTGAGCTGAGCTGAGCTGCCTGAGGTCAGAACATTGTCCAAGAAGTTGTTTCTTCACAGATTTGCTTACCCATACAACTTCTTACCACACAAATTCTCACTTATGAAATCCCAGCTATGCCTTTGTACTTTAAACAGGCTGTGATCCGGTCCAAAGGTCTTTAAAATCAAACAAAAGGAAACCAAGAATAGAACTATTTACCTAAAGTAAAACATGGAGAAGGTGATATTTCAGCTAAAGAGCACGGCGTCAGCTAAAAGTGAGAAGTGAGGCCCTTTTATTCTGTGGAGAGTTCACACAATAGCGGTCAGACCAGGCGCTCTACAGCATCTAATTACTGTCAGCCTGCGGATCTTTAAGAGTATTAATGGAGGGGTAATGTGGACCTGCACAATGCCAATTACCCTCTCTCGTCATACAGACCGCTCTCAGCAGCCCCTTCACACCCATTTACCCCGCGAACACACTCACGACGGCACTCGCTACACACTTTAACAGGGGAACATATGAGCACTTTTCCATAGCAAGTACAAACTGATCTGTATGACTGGAGTGCAGACAAGTGATGAAAGTTTTACATGCAGCAGAACAAAAAAAGGGAGAGGATTTACGTTTTTTTTTTTTTTGAGGAGAAATTAAGAAAATATTACAATGATCAAAAGTGATAAAGAATTTTTACATTATTTCTATTTAATAAATGCTATAAAATGTTTAAATACAATAAAGAAAATGTAAAGGTTTTCACAAAAAATTAAGCAGCACAACTCTTTTCAACACTGTTGAGCATCAAATCAGCATGTTAGAATGATTTCTGAAGGATCACTGAAGACTGGAGTAATGATGCTGAAAATTCAGCTTTGCATCAAAGGAATTAATTACATTTTAAAATATTATTCAAAAAGAAAAGTGTCACTTTAAACAATTAATTGTAAATCTAAACAAAAATAAAAAATTCTTACCAAACATATTTAAACCGTTATCGCAGTGTAGACGAATACTTAATAAAGTAGTTGTTGACAAATAGGGGTCCTATTATGCTTTTTCACTTTTTGTTTTTTAGTCAGTGTGTAGTGTGTATGTCTGGATGGATAAAAAAGATCTAGAAAGTTACAAATCTCAAAGTCCACTCCAAAGGGAGATATTTAGTTTTAAAAAAAAAATCCCTTTTCAAGAACTACAACGAACGGCTCGTTTGGACTACAGCGTTGGTTTCCGGGCTTTGTGATATCACAAAGCGGCCCATTAGAATATCATTAAAAAGAATTCCTGCCTACAGAAATTAGAATGGTTGGGGGGAGGGGAGGGCGAGGTTGTGGTTAGAACACTTGGCTGAGTGAGTGCATCAGACGAGACGACGAAGAAGTGCTGCTGCAGAGGTAGTGCGTCAGAGAAAACCAAGAAGAAGAGCAGCTGCTGTGCTGTAGCATAAAATTTTCGGCATGTCTAGAACAATCCTTACAAGTACAACACGACGTAGCTGAGCGCCGCGGACAGACGCCGAATGGCGCCGCCGGTAGGCGGGGCCTACACTAAGAACAATACATATCCGAATTCTAAAGACGTGGCCCCACGCGACGCTGTCTCCGCGTGACGACCGCCTGCAAAAAGCCTTTTTTTTTCACCTCCGTGCCCAAACGTCTTTGTTTGGGCTTCTGAAAGCGAATGATGTCAGGAAACAGTGGTTGCAATTTATTTTTTTAACTCTGTTCCTGAGCATTATACCCCCAATTTGCTATTGTGTGCTGCGCATTTACTGAGGACAGCTTCCACAACACAAGTGAGAAGTGCCGGATTCGCCAAAAGCTTTTGTCGCCAATCACAACGCACTGGGACAGCTAACCCATCACAACACATTTTGTTTTTCGGAAGGCGACCTTCATCACAGCCGGAACTAATCGAGCCGTTTGTGCCCAAAAAAATGGGGGCCTGGGGAGAAAGGTAAGGATAATGTAAATTATGTTCTGAAACAAAATTGCATTTTTCGAATCACATGCATGAGAGCTAGGTTGTTCTAGTACACCCCCAAAACAAAATCTAAATTTTGTAAAAGAGCATAATAGGACCCCTTTAAATATACAAAAAAAAAGTTTTATAAATGACCTTAATTGAGATGAAAACACCTTTCATCTCAATTTACACATTCAACACAAAATAATCTGATGCATAAAGATATCACATTCTCACATATTGATGATGGAACAATACATTTTCACAACCAAAACTAAACTATTACAGTGAAAGCAGATTGGAGTCTGATACTTTAAGAATACTTACAGGCTTGCTGTAGTCATGTGGAGGGTTGAGTGTGTTCCACGGATGTTCTCCATTTGTGGTTCTATGATGCCGTTACAGTTCAGTTCTCTGTTCCGGTGCCATGTCTTAGACTCAAGATGTGACGCTTTGATTGAAACATCTGAAAGAAACTCTTTATGAGATAAACAGCATTTCCACCAAAGCCTGAGAGCTCTTTGAGTACAGACGACAACAGACTCGAAATGTCAATTATAAAACCAAACGATGCAGCCAACACTTTATGGCCCACTTCATAAAGAAAAACTTCATAGCTCATATCCTGCATCTTCGGATGCATTTGCTGTCTTCCAAATGTCAAACAACCCACGTAATTGGCCTGGCTTCCATATGCTTCATATGTCTTATTGACAGATCAAAATCTTTATTTGCTTTCACAGATTCAGCGTAATTAAAGTGAAGGAGCACAGATTTAAGAGCCAAGACTGAACTTTCAAAGGTTTTAAAATAAATTCATGTTCAGTAGGTGAAACGGATCTATAATCTGAAGGAAATGAGTTTGTGTAATGCAGCAGTCATTTTCTCAACTGCGAAGATAATACCGATTGACTTTTTGCTTTGCTTTTCTAATCCCCGCAGCACTTGCTTTAACTGGGAGTTTACGCGGATACGGTTGTCACGGCAACATCTTATCAGCCGCCAGTCCTCCTGCATCCCTAATCCGCCCCTCCATCATTCATCCTGGTGATTTGTGCATAATTAAAACACACTCACGCCGCCGGAGACGCTTCACGCATCCTCAATTTATAAAGGTGCTCTGGGTCCCTCTGGGTCTTTGAAATGGGTTGGACATGGTGGGGTGTTTTCGAATGAAAATGACTGCTGTGAAGGTCATAATCTGTAGGAAAAAAAACAAATATGTTTCTCTTACAGCTACAATTTATTATGTGAAAAATAGAGAAGTCGAATGTATTATATTACCTATTGTAGTCACATAGTTGTGTGTGGTAGCTACCAAACTGTTATACCGATAGCAACTGTATTTGATAATGCATGATGGGAGAAGGCTTAAAAAATGAATTGAGGTTACTTTATTGTGACAAGTAGCACATTACATATGCAGGATAATTAACAATACAAGCCGCGATCATTATTGTACAAAAACCGCCGTTGGGTCACCAGGATTCATATCGTCGTCCAGAAAAAAAAATTTTTTTTGATTGTAAGTGTTTTTATGTTATAATACTAGCTGTACTGTTGATTAGGATAAAGATAAAATAAATATAATAAATTAACTTTCAATAACATACATACTATAATATGTATAATAATCAAAGTTGACATGCCAAAGTGCCATTACCTTATATATAGCATAATTTATCATGTTTACACACAGCACACACACAACCCACACAACACACAAAGAAAACCCACACGGTAACCACCGGTAACAACGACAAAAAACAACTTGTTCTTAGATAATCAATTTTTCGTGTGTAAAGTAATGGATGTATACAACATCTGAAATCATGAATAAGCTTTTCCCTTGGCTGGTGATGGTTTGTTAGAAACAAATATGTATGGGGCTGAGGATACAACGAGGTGGAAAATAGGGAAATCAGAGAGGTTCAGAACAAACATATGGGGTTGGAGGAAGGAAATGCGCCTTAATAAGAAGGATTAATCCCTAATTAAGATTCTTTTCAATGCATAGTACTAATCAAAACTATGAATTGTTTGGGATTATTTACGGTAGGGAAATTGCCAATATCTTCAGATGGAAAGGACACATGATCATTTACTTAAAATATCCAATAGTTTTGGGCAGAAAAGAAAGGTCTATGAAGGTTTGACACCATTACAATGGTATATTTTGTGTCAATTGCTACAAAAATAAAGACCCACACAGGTTACACTTCAGACGGTTTTGTGGTAGGATAGATATGTAATTTATAAAGATAAAGCTGTATCGATATAAAGTTTTAATGTGCGATCTGAAATTACGCTTATTAGCTAACGAGGCCTCGGAGGGGGCTAAATGGAAATAAAAATAAATTTTGATAAACTATAAACAAACACACAAAACTCATTGGTGTAGAGACTAGCACAATGGGGATTTAGAAAGCACAGTATCATAATGGGCGGGTAGCACTGGTTCAATGGGTGAATGTGCGAGTTAAACCTTGCGTGCTGTCATGGCCCATGTGCATTAATAAATCTACAATGGGTACGGAAAGTATTCAGACCCCCTTACATTTTAATTTTAAACGTCTGGTTGGTTATAGGGTGCAGGGCAGCGCATAATTCTAAAATCGTGTAAAGTGTTAAGGGGGATTAAAAGGGGTTTTATTTCTCATTCATGGTTAACACACAGCACGAACCCATATAAACATGAAAAACAGCAGTGTAATTGGTTGTGGAGGCATGTTTGGCAGATTGTATTAGAAAAGAAAAACTGAAATAGCAGCCGTGGGTCCTTAAGTATTGGCGCGAACCGCTTTGCAGTGCAGGATTTAGGTAAAGCCCCCTTTTTGATCTAATACAGGGGGGCCGTGGGAGGTCTTTTTGGGAAAGATTGCAAAACACAAGATTTTTCTCACGACCTGGGAGATTTGGGGGATCCTCGTTGCCATTCTCCTTGCAAGTGATCCTCTCCATGTCTGTGCAGTGGGGGTTGGAGTGTAAAACGTTGGGTGGTAGCAGCCATTTTTAGGGTCCGGATGCCAGAGATTTGCTCAATTGGGTTTGGAAGGTTCAGATGAGGCTCTGGGCTGTAGGCCAATATACAAGGAACAAGTCCACGAGTGAAGTGTTGGGTATGTGACAAAGGACCAGCTCTTCTATATAGTATGTGAGCTGTTTCTTAGGATCATTGTTCGGTGTGTGAGAAAAGGTAACGTCAGGACCCAAGGTCTTAGGTACCTGAGTGCAGCCAATCATTGGAAGAGATTTCGTAGCCGGATATCCTGTACTATGGACCGCATTCATCTTTCAAATAGTCCAAATCGCGTATGAGCCAGACAGTGCAATAACAACTATCAACCTGCAGCGTTACAAACACGGCCCACACGGGAAAATCCGGATATCTAGCCACCACCATCATTCACTGGAGGTTTATAGACTGATCATTGTGGGAGGTACAGGATGCTGATGGCAGAAATTCCTGGGTTTAAGGTTCATCAACACATAGGGGGCCGAAGAGAAGCTTAGGAATGTAAGAAGGAAGGGGGCCAAAAATTCTAATGCGTGTGTCTCATCAGACCAAGAATCTTATGGTCTGCAGGCGCGATAACATAGTGGTGGAAAGTGAGTGGCCTGTCATGGTGGTGTTTTAGCCAACGGGCCATGCAGGCTTTCTGTGTGTCTCGCGCTAGGGGAAAAAGACTTCTTCGGGCCACTACTGTGCCTGAAGGGCCGCCGACTGTGTAGAGGCTGCGTGCATGGTACGCTATGTCTACACAACATTATCTCCCATCTACCCAGACTACATCGCTGGAGCATGTGCAGCCACGATTGATCTGGGGGTATGTGGTTCTTACTTTACCACATACATACTCCCAAGGCTCTTCTTCCCTGATAAGCTCAGTTTGGGGCCGGAACGGCCATCTCTAGTGAAAGGGGGTTCTGGTCGGTACCCAAACGTCTTCCATTTAAGACTGTATGAGCCACTGTGCCTTAGGAAACCTTACGACGACAACATTTTTTTGTAACCTTGGCCCCGACCTGTGCGGCCACAATTCTGTCTCGAGCTCTTCAGGCAGGTTCGCTTTTGAGGGCCGTCAGATATCTGCATGTTGGGCGTCTGACTGCACTGTAGCGGTAAGGGTCGTTATGGACGGTTTGTTATGGCTTTCTCTGAGGGGTCAAGGGAGGAGATCCAATCAGTTATAAAATCAAACACAGCTGGACTCAAATGAAGATTTAGATAGCAACTCAAGGATGATCATACAAAAGAAATGGACAGCACCTAGTAATGGTAAATATATGGATTGTCACAGCAAAGTGGTCTAGGTACCTTAGGACCATGTGATATTTCCAAGTAGTTGCTTTGTTTACTGAATCTGCAAAAATGTGAAAACAAAACGGAATTCTGTGTTTTTCTGTCAGTATGGGGTGCTCTGTGTACATTAATGAGGAAAAAAAATTTAACTTAAATTATTTTAGCAAATGGCTTCAATATAACAAAGAGTGAACAATTTATTTAATACTTTCCGTACCCACTGTACATTGCAGCTGTGGGCTTATCAACATCTCACATTCTAATAACTCTGAAATATCATTCATATCACATGCCAGTTTTCCTCCACAGGATAATCAAGATTAATACATTCATAGTTCAAGATAATTACTCTCTCTTGATTGATCAAAGTGTCCATCACAGCCTGGCACTGAGACATTAAACCACAAAATAAATATACCCATTTTTCTGTGTATAAATCAAATAATACGCAGAGCTGATTAAATCAAGCACATGGGATTTGACTGTATAATCATACTATGAAAGCATAACCTTGACTATTTTAAAGCTTCTTGCTCTCTCCGTTTCGGTTACTTGAGATTGGCCGTCCACACTTTCATCACACTCTCAATTACCCCGAGATGTGTTTACTCAGGACGAGATCTCTCTCAGCATCGCATCGCTCACACCATCAGAGGCGTAAATCACCATTTTCCTCGTCTTTGGCGGTATCCCTTAATCGCCTTAATTAAATGGCGACTGTGGCTCCAAAAATAACTTGGACTTTCCAGCGCTCTAAAGGCCAGATCAAACAAACATCTGCAGAGAGCCCGTGAGGGTCTACCGACGGTAGAGCTGGGACAAAACCAGCGCGTTCCCTCGAGACGGCCGCAGGGCCGTCTCGCACAAATGGTCACAGACGATAAAAAGATGGACTCCGATTAGGTCGCGGATTACAGGTTTAACGTTCTCTTCGTGTTATGAAACCAATGTGATGAGCGTATCGGGGCTGGCGCATCCACTCGTTATGCCCGGCACAATAAAAAATCAATCCTGCCGGTCTGTTGTTTCTCATAAAGGCGTCATGATTAAGGGATCAACGGCGTTTCCTCATGCTTGTGGCTACTTCCCACACTGCTGTAGTTGTCGCTGGACGTGTCATAACGTGAAAACATAGTGATAAACTAATTATAATGCTCTAGCGGCTCCATTGCCATAGTGTATTATGGTAAAAAATAAATGGCTACATATTTCAAGTACTTTCGGATGTGAGCATGTGAGGGAAGAGTCAAAGCTTGGTTCGTTTTACGGGGAGGCCGATATTCTTAGCTATATTACCCTACGAATGAATTCAAAATCGAGCATTTACGATGGTATGGAATAGGGTGTTATTGCAGTAAAACTGTGGTCAAGTCATTTTTAAATTTTTTTATTTCATACTTATTCATGTTGGCAGATATCAACGTACATTTGATTTCAGGTAGTAACAGTTTTATTAATTTCATGCATTGGGCGGAGGAAGCTAAATACAGACTGTAAAAAATGACCGTGGCAAGTTTAAACGTAAAATACTAGTAAAATGAGCATACATGTAAGCAAACTTGGATAAGGAAGGTTAAAAACGGTAATTCCCTACTGTATACAAGGGGCGAAACTGTCATTGGACATACATGAGTGGCCGGTACAAGTGTTATTTTATTATAACCATGGTTTTTTTGGAAGTGGAATACCGGTAATAATTGTACTGTTGGCATAACCTAAATGAACATTTTGAGATGTTTTATTTAAAGGTGTGAAAGCTAACTGCATGTTATCTGGTCTTAGTTGTGTGTTGTGTGGGGGGTGGGTTTTTTCAATTATCAGGTATTTGTAATCATTACGGGTTTTGATGAATGTTACACCTAAGTGGTGTGAAACAATGAATGTTTATTGCATTGTTTCAGTTGCGTGTGAATGTTCCCAAATGGCTGTGATAAGAATAAGATGTTTGTGTGAATGACGCCGAAGTGCCGCTAAATCTGCTTGATGGGCTTTGGTTCATCATGTGGACTATCTCATATCACCACCTGCATTTGGCGGATTTATCAGGTGTAGTTCACGAAGGGGTACAAAACAGATTGTCCTGTAGCTAGGGGGAGGTCATCATAATGGGGTACATGTAAAACATATCGTCTCGATGTTCGATGCTAGCTGTGAGCTGTGTCTAAATTTAAGCTAGTTACCAGTTTAAGTTGAAACACCGTAAAACCTAAAGACGTTGACTACGTTATTTATTTAACGGTAACATTCCGCAAACCACAGCTGGCCGTGTTTTTTTCACCGGAAGCAGATTTACAGTATTTTTTTTACAGTTCGACTTACCGTCGTAGTTTTTATTAGTTGGCATGAGCGACAGTCACTTACTTCACAGCGATGTTTACAGTAAGCCTAGATAAAGTTTACTGTATACTCCATGTCCATTACAACATTTTAGGTAATATAAGTAGACAGCTTACTTTTACTTTTACCAAATGGATATCAAAGCCCAAGAGAAAGACGAAAGGATTCCGAACAGGTAGTAACAAGTGTTCTAAGTTGGAATTTACAGCCACCTATTGACTATCTTGTGTGTGAACGACCTGGACGACTTTCTGGTATCAGGGGTCAAAGGTAATGGTTTAAAATAAAATGATAGTTTAAATAGGACAGCATGGAGATAGTCATAATAGGGACTCAATAAAAATTGGAGAATAGATTGCATTTGTGGGAATAAATTTTAATCCTGTACCAATACAGTGGTGTATCTGATTAAGAGGGAGTTTAAAATAAGGATGTACAAATCACATTCCCCGAACATCATAAGTACTTGTAATTGGAACATCTGGATAGCATACTACACACAACTGAGCATGGTAATCCATTACCATCCAGCACTGGGTAAATATAATATTCAGGGAGCTTCGAGCTGGAATCAAACCCATGACCTTGATGTTGCTAAAGCACTGATTCTCTAACATTGTTTAGTTTACAGAATGCCTGTACATGTACTGATCAGTAAAAATTACTGAGAAGTGGAGTAACCAAACAGCTGTGCTGTAGCAAATTGACGTTCCCAAAGGAGGTAAAGGGGGTAGGACGGGTGAACACAATGTGCGGCAGCACATAAGTACTCTTGTCTGGTTCACAGAAGAAATAACTAAGAACGGGTGTGAGAACAACATGGGGGTTACAAAGCATACAGAATTTTTTCAGTTTTGTTGAGCCTCGCTACGACTAGCAAAAGGGCAGAGAGAACGGTCGATTTCCAAAAAAGGTAGTCACCGGCGAGCAAAAAATAATACAAAGTATAAGTATAAAGTGAATATCCAATGAGAACAACAGAAACTGGCAAATAATATATAACCGTTGAATTTTAATGTATGATGTGTGTGAGTACCCATAAAATACTGGGGTGCTGGTGTGCCTGTAACAGGAGGGTGGCTGGAGTGTGCCACCAACCTGAATATCATAAAGATTTTCACCAACAAGCAATAAACTACCATAGCAAAGCACTAACAACCACTGAGTATCCACATGTGACATCCTGGCAACCACCTAGAATACTCTAACAATATGGTGGTAAGTTCAAGAACAATTTACTTTTCTTATAAAAAAAAATGTCTAGTTTAGCTAGTTCACCATTAGAAACATGGCTGGGAAAGTCTGGAGCCCAATGAGAAACAGACATGCCACCAAGACCACTTTATTAGTGCCAAGTGATTTCAGATTTCACTCTACAAAAATCACTTCAATAAGGCCTGCATATGTTTTATGCTGTAAATATTTTACAGGGGTCTGGGGTGGGGTACCATAATCTTCAAAACCAAGATGTCCAATTCTCAAGTTCTAAATCAAAATCTGTGCTATACGTTTCCATTGTTTCCAGAGCTTTCAATAGTCAACCATTATTCCATGAAAGTTTTGAGACTCTCCCCTCCAGTCCTGTTTTTTTAAACCATTAATCAAATCACTGAAAATAGCGCATGGAGAGTGTATTGTTCTCAGAGAGAGGCAGAAAGAGGTGGAAAATGAGAGAGAAACATTTCAAGAGTACCTAGAGACCACAAAGCATTCAACATTAATTCTATTTTGGACATTCAAAGGGGGTCATGAAGAAACTGGAAGAAGAGAGACAGAGACAGTTTTTTCAGGCAGATGACGCATCTATACAAAGGTCCCAGGCCAGGCCACATCTGGTCGATCCTATTTTGATGGTGAGCATCTTTCTTTCTGAACACACATATAATCAATATCCATCTCCAGTCTCTTTCCATCACAGGCTCCGTCTTCATGTGTATATTTTATCTGCCGCATTTCACAAAGGTCACCTGGAACTACCAGCAAAAAAGAGAGAAGAAGAGGGGGGAGGGAGGAAAGGCGCCGTTAAATTTGTAGAAACCGAAAAAACATTACATGTCATTCTCCTGAGGACAATGAATGCGTTTCACGAGGCAGGAGAATAGTCTAATAAAATTGCAAAGATCTGTTTATAGTGTTACGAACAACAATGCGTTTGCTATGAGAACACCTCGTCATGGTGCTGGTCGGAACACAACGGCACAACTAAAACAATTTGTCCCCTATCTCTTTGTTCTCTTTAAGGACAGTACTATCGAAACACCTTACATTGCATCATGGACTGTGACTGCAAAAATCCAATTCAATGATGAGTGGATAGCAAATCCATTAATGGTGTAGTGGTGGGACCGAACGAAGGGGAGCGCAATACGATGCAGGTATTGTCTTCTTTCCTAGTTTTGTGGCACACTGTCCGATGGGCAACACCAGTGATGCAGGACGACACAGAAGAGCAGCGTGAAATGGGTGTAATTGTGTTGGATGATTGTGTGAATGTGTAAGAAGACAGGCGGAATGGGTCTTTGGGAAGGTATTGATGGGGAAGTGTCCCCCTCAACTCAACCCGACGCTTTTTTTTCTTCTCTGGGGCCCAGCCCAGTGATGCAGAGGTCTTTAGTCTTGCCCGGGGTGTGGCTGTAATATTAGATAAAGCTCGCGCGGACGTATGCACACGTCCTGCACACGTGCCATGCCAATCTCCTGATCTTAGATGGCACGGTGAGGTATGCATCAACAAAACACGCTGATCGCTTCTGCAATATTGGACATCGGATGCAGCTGATTTCCTGTTGAGAAGTTACTTTATATCACCATCAATACCCGATGGTCAGTACATAAGGCCGATATTGAGTTTTTAGGTAGATGGGCCAATAGTGGAGCTTGACAACAAATAAAGACAACCATATGGTGTGGGAATAAGACACATTTGATTCAATTCGTTCAATAAAATAAATTAGAACTGTGGGGGTTTCAATAAGAAGTCACTGAACAACAAACATATGGAATAAGTGAATGTGGTCGTTGGGTTCAGTTTCCGGTACAAACAGGAAATAGGTGTGCCAGTAGGAATGTTACCAATAACAGAGTGTCTGAAAAATAGAAGCAGACAGTGTGTTAATCGTTACACATCCGTAGATAATAATAAAAAGTAAAATAAAATAAAACTTGAAACAATAGGCCAGGAAACAAATAAACAATAAAGATGGTGTGGAAAATAAAGAACATGTTCATGTTTCAGTTCAGTACGAAATGAAGACCCAAAAGAGAATAACAATAAATAAACCTTTACAGACGAGGCCTCAGGAGATATTAACAATTAAGTGGGTGTGGGAAACAAGTATATTTTGTAGGGTCAATTTCAGTTCACTTCAAATAATGAGAATAAAATAAATCCAATCTTGTGAAAGTAGCTAAATATAAAACCAACTAGGTTCAGTTGGCAATCAAGGTGGTGTTTGGTAAAGCATCATCCAACTATGTGATATTGCAATTATAGGTACGCACACCAATGACATGAAAACGTACACCTAAATATGTTGATCATGTCTTTGCGAGTGGGTGAACAGCAAGACACCATAGGCAACAAGTGGTGTGGGGGGGACTGCCAACACTCATGTGGAGAAACACCTTAGCAGCCGTTTTTCTCTGTTCAGCAAGCACTCTGAAACAGCTTCTTGTCTATTATTGACTTTGATATGGGGTGTGAGCTACAAGTCTGGTGTACTTCCGTGTCCATCGAGAGGTCAGCAGACGGCCTGCCATCTCTTGCTCTGGATACGGGCATGATGACTCAACGTCAACTCTGGAGACATCTGCTATCGCCGATCCTACACTGTGGTCCAATCAATAGGCAAAAATCGAATGAGCACACGAGTGCCGGATTTGGACTTCCAGCCGGGAACAATAGACACAGTAACGACTATGGCTATACAGTTTAAAAGAACGCAGGCAGCTATTGACACGGTATCGTCTTCACTAGCTTACAGGGCACTTCGGCAGGGCAGACAGCAGGTTCGAGAATCCTTGGTGCATTTCAGCTGAGTCAAACTCCCCGAAGGCAAATGACTTTACAGTTCGCAAACGAAGGGACCAAATAATCTTCGCGTGGCCATAGATTTGATCAATGGAATGCTTGCAGGTCATCAAACGCTAAGGTCATAGAACAAAAAAAACACGAAAAATGTTTGTATTCTAATCCATGATCCGACCATGGTGCCCACAATCAGTGCTATTCGTACTCGCTTTACACTATGGAATGGAACATGCGAACCGGTAACATAGACCTCGATCTAGACCAATGGAACTGTATGATCCATAAAACCCTCATACATGATCTGGACCGTGGTGAACCGCAGCGCAGATTTCCAGTAACAACGCCCAGACACTCCCATCTTTGCCCGGCTCGACTTGGACGCCACGACCGTTACCTGCATAATTAATCTCCAGCCGGAGCGAGGAGCCCAATTACAGGCAACACCAACTTGTAACTGCGTCGTATTTGCGGTGCGAAGAGCCACACCGAAGAGAATGATAGTTATTTAAGAAGTAGGATTTATTTATTTTTTTACGTCTTACACGGAGCGCGACGGGCGAGATCCTATTTTGCGAGTAGTCAACAGGTACCACCTCCATGGGCCTCCTTCTTAAATTCTCATTATCCAGCTGTGGCTTCCATTACACCACCAGCCATAAGCGATATAATAGGACGCCCGTGCCCACACCAAATTAACCTGCATTTAGGCCCGCGCGTAGGGAAGAAAGGGCGCAAACGACCTTATGGCGCAGGGAAAATCTTCACTGTGTCCGAGACAAAAACATGCACTCAACATTTGACTAGAAAGGGTTAATGAGGCTCATGAATCAAGTCCCACCTAGCTCGGTGCTGGAGATACTTTGAAGCGTCATGATAGTACTGCAAATCATCTTAATGCAATAAGTTGGAACATTGTACAAAGGCCATTCTTCAAGTATAGTTAGAATAAATCGTTAAAAGTGCAATAATAGATACATAGCAATAAAATGGCCGTGTAAAAATGCCGCAGGTAGATTAATAATGCGCTCATACTAACACAAAGAACGGAAACATAACTGCACTCGTACAAGCTCTTGTCTATAAAGTGGCATCCGTATGAGATAGGAAGCCCGCGTCCGTTCAAGGTGCCAGACACTGAAAATACTCGGAATGAGTCCCAACAACAGACCAACTCTGGCCAATCAAGAGAGGTCAGAAAACATGCCTCTACATAATGTGATTGGGTGCTGGTTCAATGTGAATAACTACAGTGAGCCAAATGTAAAAAAAATGTATAGACAGAGAAGAACCAGAAAGAGTGGACATGACAACATGAGATGAGAATGGATCCCTCAGCAGGTGAGGCTTTGGTAGGTCTGGGAGCAGGTACAAGGAGTGATCATGGTGAGATTAGTGAGTACACGATATGTTGCGTACACTTGAGGGAGCAGCCTGGGAGGGGTAGGGCCAGTGTACACCCCGGACCGCTCCTGAAGCATTACAGACGGTAATGGAGAAAAATCCAATCAACGGAGGGACATTCACCAAAGCGGCTGCCACACTAAACTGTCCTAAATCAAAATGCCAAAAAAGGAACCATTATTCTGATTAACTCCTGGTCCTGAGCGGGCAGGGAGGCTCTTTGTGTTCTTATCATGACCCCAATACATCATTACGCAAACGTCCCTTTGCTCTAGTATTGAAAATAACCAAACATCTTATACCAAGCTGGTCCAGGAGTAGTCATGAGCAAAAATGGTGGCTTTGAGAGTGGTCCTACTGTTCCATCCAGATATGAATTTGCATACCCATCTTCCTGCTACGACGTGAAAGTCCTCTGTGGCGTAATTAAACACATTCAAACAGCTGTAATGTAAATGAGTTGATTTGAGGCTTTCGCGGGAGGGAGGGGAGGGGGGGGGGACGG
>JADLZN010008409.1:73303-112635 GCA_018155175.1 Sinocyclocheilus anophthalmus | reverse complement strand
TAATTAAACAGTTATAATTGTATCTGGTATATGCATGTCGTGTGTACATTCCCCTGTTAGATTAGCTGAGTTACCACTCGTTATTTCTATTAGTTAAGCCCTAAACGCTGATAATCAGGTGTATGTATGTATGTATGTATCTTTGGTTTAATCTATTCCAGATTATTGTTTCTTGGTATCAATGTCACCTGTTCTTCATTCCTCGGACAATGAGGTACAGTGTGTGATTGTGAAACGCATCATATGACTAGCACGATATTTTGGGTTAAAACTACGGAAGTTCCAGACCGGCCATAAAGCATGCAAATGAGCCATAAAAACAAGAGACAAAGGCCGATTCTACCGCTCAAAATCATGTCTTCTCATTGGTCGAACACACAAGAAAGGAACTCTTCAAAAACGATTAGCCCAAAAAACTTGCCGCGCAGAAAATTCTTTTGCGTTTGAGGAACAACACATTTAGGCTCTCAAGACCTCCTTTGAGTTTCTTTTTCCCCCCGGCAAGTTTTTACTTTCAAGTAACGTTAGGCGCTGTGGACTTCTTCTTCAGAGGAACCAGAAGTACAAACTTCCAGCTGACTCCTCACGAACTCATCAAAAGACCTCAGTTATCTACCGCATCAGGACTCTTTTTCAGCAACCGAAAAACCAATGCAAGTAACCGCTTAAAAATATTCAGATGCGTGTTTAAGGTTCAGACAAGGTGATTTTTGGATTCTTTGACGATTTTCAAAGGTTGAGGTTAAGTGATGTGAAATACTGCCATCTTTCCTATTCTCTCTCTTTTCCTTACTTTGTTTCATTCGGTATATATGTTTTAAGTTATTATATGTTAGAAGAGTTTCATTTTATTAAATCTCTTAGATTCAACCGAATTGTCTCGTTAATGTTCACAGTTCCAATCAATGAATGTTTTCTTTGAACCTTTGCTACAATGTGGCTAAGACCATTACTGCTAGCCCTGTAAAAAAAAACAAGACGGACAGGTATTGTTCTTTGGCAAGGAAAATAATCTTTCCTTGAATAGATAAATTATTATATTGTTTGCTCGGTGGACGGACAGATCAAATAATTGTAATATTGATTATGCTACAGTTAATTCGAAGATATAATCTAAATATTTATTATGAATCATAACCATTTATGATTCGTCATAAATATTCCCTTTTTTAGAGCTAATAAATAATAAAAAAACGTTACATGTGATCAGTGCATGTCATGGAAAAAGTTATTTTCTTCCTCTCCCAGTGAAGACTCCGGGTACTGGTTCCTCTATATGTTGGTGCCAAGATTTCAGTCACATATTGTATAAGTGCCTTCTGCATCCGAATTCTCAGATGATCTTGAAAATCAAACCGAATTCTTTGAATGGACAGTACCACGTGTTGTGGGAGTTAGGCCGCTGCACATTGAAAACCGTGGTGTAGGTACTATGAGAATAACGCTGAATAAGTGTCAGACAAGGACAGAGAGTAAAGATGTAAGGCAGAAGGAGAAGAAAGAAATGCTCATCATAGAGAAAAAGTGAAGGTGCTGTGCTGGAAAAGAATTAAAAGGAATTATTTTACTTATGTGTATTTTTAGGATTAGGCAATGATCTAGTTTAGGCCAATAAAGTGTCTCCATCTCAGAGGTCATCCAAGATTTAGATGAGTTTGTTCCTTCATTGGAACAGATTTGGAGAAATGTACAGGTGGACATCTCATAAAAATCGGACTTTTCCAGGTTTTACGTGCTATAATCAGGTCCCCGGTGCATGTACAAACCAAGGAAACGTGAAAAAGATTAACCCCGTAACTATGTTTTGGTAAGCCTTTTTCTGCAAGAAAAAACGAGCACGTCAGATTTCGCTCCCTTGGTGACGTTGCAAAGGGATCTCATTTTAGATCTCAGTTTACACCCACCGCCTTTGCCATTATTGTGTTTTCGCAAGTGACAACGGTGTACCAGTTCTTATGCCATGGTGAAAGTTTGAGCAAAACTTGCTAACTGTTCTGTCTTTGGTTGCACAGACGAGCACAGAACACTATTTAGATCTAAAATAAAAATGCGATTTATTTCCCAACTGTTTACCTTCACAGACATAAACGACTGTTTTTGTAACTCATGTGTTTTTAATGTAAACTTGTGGGGAATGAGAGAATTAGAATGAGGAACTTTGTGAAATGAGTACTAGCATACTGTGACAGCCACTTTCTGTCCGTGTGCTTCGGATGTGTGCTCTCAGAAAACCGTATATCAGAAGTTTAAACTCGTATGGTTTAAACCGCATGATTTCAGCGGATAAACATGATAATCAGAACAAAACAGATGTTTTTAGCAGGTCCAAACTGTAATGGCGCAGCTCTATTCTGGAAAAAAGGGCGGGGAACAGCAGCTCATTTGCATCTAAAGAGCCAGGCCCGAAAAACAGCGTTTCTGCTTCCACTCAAAATAGGCATTTTAAAAATTATATAATAAATGATCTGTGGAGTTTTTGAGCTGAAACTTAAAAGACACTTTCTAGGGACACCAGAGACTTATATTACATATTGTAAAAAGGGGCATAATATGTCTCCTTTAACATTTCATCACTTGCTAACCAATGAATCCGCTTTAGTGAATGGGTGCCGTCAGAATGAGAGGCCAAACAGCTGCTAAAACAACAAAATAATCCACATGACTCCAGTCCATGAAATAAGATTGTGTGAAGTGAAAAGCTGCATGTTCGTAAAAAACAAATCCATCATTAAAGCATTTTTAACTTAACGTTGCTCCTGCTAAAATACAAGACCTCTCTATCCATAATATTGTTTTCTCCATTAAAGAAAGTTATCTCTTCTGAATACAAAGAGAACTATGTATAGATCAAGCACCGATTACAAGTGACAACAATCAAAACACAAAAGAAAACAAATATGTTGGTGGATTTTGATGTTAGAGGACAACAGGGGATGGAGTTTTTCACCAGAGGAAGCATTATTATTGATTACAAATTTGTATTTTGGCCAGAAGTGACAGTTAAGTTAAAACACCCTATGGATTTGTTTCTTACAAACATGCAGCTTTTCACAAGACGTTAATTCGAATGGATTACTTGTGGATTATTGTGATGGTTTTCTATTCATTCTGACGGCACCCCTCACACAGGGATCCATTAGTGAGCAAGTGATGCAATGCTAAATTTGTCTAAATCTGTTCTTATAAGGAAAAATAAACTCATCTACAAATTGGATGGCCTGAGGATACCCACATTTTCAGCAAATTTTCATTTTTGGGTGAACTATTCCTTTAATAATTCTGCACTCTTTTTTGCCATTTTTCATTTACGTGCTTTGAAATGTTCTAGGAAAACACCCTTTTATATGTGAAATGGGATGCAGCACTGTTTTGCAAGCACTTATTTCAGTGTTGCATGCAGTATAGTTTATTTTTTAACTGTTCTAGTGTAATGATCTGTTGAAATGGTCTCATCTGCCATGAGTTCACATGCAGAAGCACCGAATGAGTTGTTTTTCCAGTGTATTTTTTAACAAATTATCTTTTTGGACTGGCAAAGAATTTTACAGTACATTTTCATAGTTCACTGAACTTTTTTATCTCAAAAGATGAAGGAGAAGGTGATGTGATTACTTTTATGTCCATTGACAAAACGAGAAATGATCAGTCTGTTTCATTTCCTATTTGCTGCCATTATTTGATAGCATGCATTCAGTCGTTTCCAAGAAAGGACTATTTACAGCAAGACTATTTCATTCACTAGCACTTGTTATGCACTTAACACAACTCTGAGTGCAGTGTGTTTTGTTCTCTAATGAATGGCCTCTCTTTTTAAAATCTGTGGATTATTACTCTCACTACAAGCATGTATGTGAAGGTTATGCTTTTGACGTCAAGTGATAATGTGAATCTGTATTCAAGAGAATGAAGAGCCCTTTATGGCCACAATGACACCTATTCATCTCCACATCTAAAATGCTCTTCTCCATCTTATCGTAATCTCTTGCACATACACACACAGGTTCGACTTACTTTGGATATGTCGTTAACACTGCTATTGCACTGTCAACACTCTGGAAAAAATTATTATGCTAATATAAGATGACACTGTCGAATATAACCGCTTGTGTGTGCGCTTACATGCCAGCATGGCTTCATGTGGTTGTGGGTATTAATGAAAAAGCATGCATGCGAACAACTATGATTATCAATTTGCATTACAGGGTTGAATAGAGAGAATAACAAGGCATATTTAGGTAAGCCAGTGCAGCACTTTAAAGACTAATTCATTCAAATTCCACAGGAACATCACTTATTTGACTATAGAACCAAACGTGCATCTCAAACGATATAGGGGGGCTTCCTCTTCATAATTCATCCACCCCTGAACAGATGGCCCTCTAATCATTGTAGACACTTGCACCTGCTAGACACAACAAATGTTTCAGCACCGTAGACAGCCGGCAATTCACCGAGCATCTCAAGATTGCAGAAGTCATGTGTTTCTGTTCTGCTCTGCTGAACAAAACGAAACTTTCAGTATAAAGATCAGTAGCAGCTGTCTTTGCATCAAACACAAGCTCTGAAAGAGTAAGATAATGAGATACTTGCAAAAACAGGTTGCTTTGTATTAGTGGTTGACTGAAGTGGGGGGGGGTTTGTTGGTTGATGCTAATAGTAATGTCTAGAAATGGTGACGGTTGGCTCATATAGAGCCAGCATGCATAAATGTGATCTGAAAAGTATTGACAGATTTGCTATGCTTTAAAAAAAAAGTTTTTTGTTTTTTGCATTATATGATAAACCAAGTGTCTTTTCTTATAAACAAAGTTGGTGGAACATGTCCATAGCTAATGTGATGAATGTGTTTATCTGCTAGGACACCTGTGTGAACTTGAGACTTCATACACTTAATAAAAATCACCTTGACACCAGCTGGTTAAAAGTCATTGCAAACATGTCTAAAAAGCAGTGCAGTTAGGTCTGAGAAAAAGGTAGGTTTGTTATTTTGTATTAAATGACATTCATACATTTTATGTATACAGGTGTTTGACTTTATTCATTCATTTGTTTATTTATTTATTGATTTATTTATTTGTAAATATTTTAGGGAATTTTGTGAATATACTGTATAGACACTACTGTTCAAACGTTTTGTGATCGGTAAAAAAATCGATCTCTTATGCTCACCAAGGCTGCTTTTATTTGATCAAAAACACAGTAAACAATACTATTGTGAAATATTAATACTATTTAAAATAACAGTTTTCTGTTTTATTATCTTTTAAAGTAAAATTTTCAGCAGCCATTACTGCAGTCTTCAGTGTCCTTTAGAAATCATTCTAATGTGCTGATTTGCTGCTCAAGAAACATTCCTGTTTGTATTTATCATTTTGTTAGTTGTGCTTCTTAATAATTTTGTGGAAACCATAATACTTTTTTAACATACTTTAATAAATAGAAGATTCAAAAGAACAACATTCATCTGAAATATAAATCCTGTGTAACATAATAGTCTTCACTGTCATTTTTGAGCAATGTAATGCCCATAATGGCATCTATGGTTGCACTTTTAACATCCGTGGAATCTTTCCATTTCATAAAAGGTTCTTTATAGTGGAAAAACGTTCTATTTTTCAGACTAAAATAATGTTTATTTTAAGAACTTTTTGAACTGAAAATATTCTTTGGGGGACTAAAAACTGTTCTGCTCTGGCATTCCTGTGAAAAACCAATCTTGGAACCTTTATTTTTAGTGGTAGTGTATAAAATTAACATTAGAAGTAATAGTAGTAATATGTTTTTTTCTAATCGAAATTCACAAAAGATATTTTAAGAACACAAAATGTGCATTATCCATTATATGAAATGCTGTTAACCTCAAAATGCCCGATTAATAAATGGTGTGATAGTCTTCTACCGCTTTTAGAGTCTCTCGTCTTGATGTCTCTCCAATCATCCTGACGGAGTGAGAGAGAGAGAAAAGGAACAACGGAGCAGGCTATCAGGATCTAGCTAGCCTTCAGGAAGAAAACCCCCGCCTCCTTGATATTATGGACTATTCTCATGCAGGACAGACTTTACCATGTCAGACAGTGAAGACTGCACTGGAAGTTTTAGGGCTAATGAGGAGAAAACCTGCCACTGTCCCCTGTGAGGCATTTCTGGTAACAACAGAAAACTTGTTTGATGGAGGAGTCATTAAACCTCTACATGTCATCACCTGTTTTCCCTTCTTCTCTATATACAGTAGTGACTATATAGTGGCTCTCGCTTTCTCTCTACCTCCCAGCAACTGTCTTCCACTCCCGCACACCCACCCACCGCATCGTCCCCTCCCCTCCCCTCCACGCCGCGCTCTCTGTGGGCTGTGAACAGTGGTGTCATGGGCAAAGCGCCACACAAGACCTTTTCCAGATAATTGAGTCTTCTAGCTCACACCACTAATTTGTGAAGCTCTGCTCTCCCCAGCAGTTACCAGAGAGACAAAAAAACAGAGGGAGGGAGAAGGAGAAAATAACTGGCCTGAGTACAATGTTAATTGGTTTCCTTTAGGTGATCAGATCAGGAAAAGGTCATTGGTCATTTTGAAATATTCTGTGGAGAGTGTCCGTGTTGTTACTAAAACTATCACAGCATACCGTAGTCACCAAGTTGTCCTGTTATTTATTTTATTTTTGTATAAATTGCACTTGTTGCATGATACCATGTAAGGAAATATATCAGCCTGATCCAGTTATGGATCAGTGTAATCATCACTGATGTACTGATAGCATTTTACATGTGAGTGGATTTTGAGGTGTACAAATGTTCATGAATCCAATTAATGTATTATTTATTCATTCTATTCCATCTATGAGATTGATGAAAATTTGTAATCCCATTTATTTGGTTTGGTTCATTGTTTCTGGTTATTTAGTAGGTATTATTATTATTTATTATTTATTTTATTATTTATTTTCAAATCACTTTTCCCAAGCCTAAACTTATTGAAATATAAAAACTAAAACATTTACGTAAATGTAAAAGGATAAATAAAAAGATATATCAATAATTTAATCATCCAAATATTTGATATAGTAGCTTGCAACTATAATTTATGTACACTATTTATTTGTTCTAATATATAAAGGATAATTATTCCCATATTTAATGAAATTAATGTATGTATTAAAAATAATGCAAAGTTGATTCAGAAAAAGATTTTTCTAAAGTTGTGTAAATGTATAGAACTGTATATTTTTTTTTTTCTGTTGCCAACAATTAAATAGTTTAGCAGTAATTAAACAAATATTTGACTGCAGAATGTCACATTTAACCAATCAGAATCAAGTATCCCAGAGAGCCGTATAATAGTAAGGACACATCACAACTTTTCTAATTATGGTGGAGTGAAATATCATGCTGTTATTACTTATAGTAATTTCATCCCTGTATCTGTCTGACTCTGTAATCAGTCAAATGACCCCACGAATCCTGTCTCATGACTCTGGCGAGTCTCTCATGGCTTTTGAGCTACTGATGAACTCAGGGGTCGACGTCCTCAATCAGCTGCCATAAGCAAGTCTCATTCAGAGGGTCTCCTTCTCCTGTGTTTTTCTGCAGTTTATGATCACAAAATGAGAGTCGACCTGAGATTCACAGTGGAAAAAGTGGGTATGTTCCAAAACCTAGTGACCTTCTTTATAAGCAGTATATTAACCCTTGTGCTCTGCGGAAGTAATTTGGTGTTCCTGGTCAAAATGACCAGCCTTTTAAAAATTGCTTGTTAATCTCAAATTATGCTATATTATCACCAAATCTTGGATTCAATCTTTTTGTAAACTGTTGATCAATCAGTTCAGTCCAATATAGATAAACGATGATTATATATATACTATTTTAGAATATATATATACAGTGGGTAAGGAAAGTATTAAGACACCATAAATTTTTCACCTTTGTTATATTGCAGCATTTGCTAAAATCATTTAAGTTAACTTTTTTCCCTCATTAATGTACACACAACACCCCATATAGACAGAAAAACACAGAATTGTTGACATTTTGCAGATTTATTAAAAAAAGAAAAACTGAAAAATCACATGGTCCTAAGTATTCAGACAGTATATTGCTGTGACACTCATATATTTAATCAGGTGCTGTCCATTTCTTCTGATCCTTGAGATGGTTCTACACCTTCATTGAGTCCAGCTGTGTTTGATTATACATATTGGACTTGATTAGGAAAGCCACACAACTGTCTATATAAGACCTTACAGCTCACAGTGCATGTCAGAGCAAGTGAGAATCATGAGGTCAAAAGGAACTGCCTGAAGAGCTTAGAGACAGAATTGTGGCAAGGTACAGATATGGCCAAGGTTACAAAAAAATTTCTGCTGCACTTAAGGTTCCTAAGAGCACAGTGGGCTCCATAATCCTTAAACGGAAGACGTTGGGACGACCAGAACCCTGCCTAGAGCTGGCCGTACGGCCAAACTGAGCTATCAGGGGAGAAGAGCCTTGGTGAGAGAGGTAAAGAAGAACCCAAAATCACTGTGGCTGAGCTCCAGAGATGCAGTCGGGAGATGGGAGAAAGTTGTAGAAAGTCAACCATCACTGCAGCCTCCACCAGTCGGGGCTTTATGGCAAGAGTGGCCGACGGAAGCCTCTCCTCAGTGCAAAACACACGAAAGCCCGCATGGAGTTTGCTAAAAAAAAAACACCTGAAGGACTCCAAGATGGTGAGAAATAAGCTTCTATGGTCTGATGAGACCAAGATAGAACTTTGTGGCCTTAATTCTAAGCGGTATGTGTAAAGAAAACCAGGCACTGCTCATCACCTGTCAATTACAGTCCCAACAGTGAAGCATGGTGGTGGCAGTATCATTCTGTGGGGGTGTTTTTCAGCTGCAGGGACAGAAGGACTGGTTGCAATCGAGGGAAAGATGAATGCGGCAAGTACAGGGATATCCTGGACGAAAAAACCTTCTCCAGAGTGCTCAGGACCTCAGACTGGGACAAAGGTTTACCTTCCAACAAGACAACAAGCCTAAGCACACAGCTAAAATAACAAAAGAGTGGCTTCACAACAACTCTGTGACAACAACTTCTTGAATGGCCCAGCCAGAGCCCTAACTTAAACCCAACTGAGCATCTCTGGAGAGACATAAAAATTGCTGTCCACCAACGTTTACAATCCAAACTGACAGAACTGGAGAGGATCTGCAAGGAGGAATGCAGAGGATCCCCAAATCCAGGTGTGAAAAACTTGTTGCATCGTTCCCAAAAAGACTCATGGCTGTATTAGATCCAAAGGGTGCTTCTACTAAATACTGAAAAAAGGGTCTGAATACTTAGGACCATGTGATTCAGTTTTTCTTTTTTAATAAATCTGCAAAAAGTCAACAATTCTGTGTTTTTCTGTCAAATATGGGGTGTTGTGTGTACATTAATGAGGAAAAAATTAACTTAAATTATTTTAGCAAATGGCTGAAATATAACAAAGAGTGAAAATTTTAAGGGGGTCTGAATACTTGCCGTACCCACTGTGTATATAATATATATATATATATATATATAATATAGATCTATATATAATATATTATATATATCATTCATGTACATATATAAGTATAATCTATATATATACTGTACATGTACATGTACATATTTATTTATATATTTATTTTTATTATACTCTTTGTAATAATAACATTAGCACAACCTGAGGGTTATCAAATTAACCTTTTTTTTCAGTATGACTGAATCAAACTGTTTTCATTGGGTTAAAAAACTAAATTGATTTTTAATGGTTAGAGCAAGACCCAACTCTCAAGGTTTTGAAACAAAGCCTACATAACAATGTCAAGCAGACAGACAATCATATTACAGACACACCGAGTGAGTGAGAGAGAAAGAAAGACAGATGTGGTACATTCTTATTGTATATGTGAGAAAGTGCAAGAGCATATGAAAGAGCACAGAGCACTATGAGAATTCTCTTCTAGAGAGCGACTGAAACTTTAATTTTGCTCTCTGATCAGGGCTGAGTTATTTCATCTTTTGAAGCTCACTCTCCCCAATTCACACCATAGCAGTGAGAAGCACCTATTCAGTTACAGTGCAATAACAATGCCAAGCCAAGTGTGAACTGCATCATGGGTAAGTGGGTAAAGAGCTATTTCAGCCCTCTGTGTTAGTGACACTTCAGCCAAAGCTCCATCACATCAGTCAGAGCTGAGATAATGAAGTCTGAAGGGGAAGGATGGAAGCGATGCTGGCTTTTAGTTCTGAAACAGCAACCAAGTGCCTTCATCATGGGCCGTATTCACATTCTCTGCCTTGCGCTCGCTTTTACTCTTTCTCTCTCTTTCTCTTTGGCAGTCCGTCTATTCGTTGATCATTTGTCATCTGCTGTAAGACGCTATGAAGTGTTGATGTCAGAGATTTTGTAAGGAAAAAAGCGAGCTAGAACAAGTCATGAACTGACATTCAGAATATTATATTTAGAGCTTTTTGATAGAGGTTTATGAACAAAACAGCTCCATTAAGTCAGATTTCATGATTTACTCTTTGTTCGTTTAATCTATCACAGTAATTAGAGAAAAGGTGGCTATTTTAGACCTTGATCTAACTGATGTTTGCTTGTATTTCAAGTTCAGCTTTGCAGGATTTGATTTATGATATTCTGAGTTGCTGTTGGTTGGCAGAGTTGAAGAAATGACAACGAATTTTCTCAGAAACAGACATAATCTTTAAGTCTAGCTATTCTAAATACTGGTTGAGAGATATTGCCTCACGTCTGTATTTGTTCTAGCTATTATGCTTAAGAATTGATTCTTCAAACCACTGAAGTTTAAATCCATGATTTAGCCCTCAGGCACAGAAGTGAAATGCATTTTAAAAACTGGCAGATCAACCGGTGAATAGGTGGAGAGAAAGACAATATGGCAGACAGACAAAGATTTTCCATCTTTTCTTAACTATAAATTAATTTATCATGAACATCGCTAGTGAGACAACAGCTCCCTTAGAACAGAAACTCAGGGAGACTTGAAAGTAAACAGTGCCCTCTCTGGTAGGTTTTGGTATTTTTCTACACTCTGTGTGTCCCCAGATGATGTTCATTAAAAAAAATAGCCTCACAATATAATCAATGAAATCATTAAAAAAAATCTGAATGTGTTGAAGCACTAGATAAGAGAAAAGCTTCAACAAGTGCAATACATTGTTGTAAACGCGAGAAAGTACATACTCTGCATGTGAGGTTGCATCAGGGATTAAAACAGATTTTATATTTGAACAAACTTTAACATCACACATAATTAACATCCAACGTGTCTAAATAAGAATGCAATTATAGAATTAACAAGGCAGTAAGGTCTTTTTTTCCCGAGAGCTCATTAGAGTTTATCTTTCTGTACGTTTGTGTGTGTATCCGGGGTAAACTGTGGCACACAGCACCAACAATCACAATTATATCATATAGTTAATAGTTTAAGCAACAACAACATAGAAGAGGGCATAAATACCTACAGTAAGTGGTGCTAATTGGTCTATATGTCAGACAGTTACAACACTTCTCTTATAGTTGGTCCCATGTATTTACTTAAGAAGCCACAGTTAATAAGAAATTCTAAATGAAATGCAGAGATCAGCATGAGAAAGTCATGCAGATATTCAAGCTCATCCTATCTTCTTATGCTTCCTCTGCTTTTTTCGTAATATGTTAAAATATTAATGGGATGATAATTTCCTTACCCTCATATGCATGTGCATGGAAGTGTCTCTATCAAATAATTTATTAGAGTCACAGTGCAGAGTGTGCATGCACACACACACACACACACACCACACACGCAATATATAAAGTGTCATTCTATTGCTTGCTCTCTCTCTGTTCTCTCTCTCTCTGGGATAATAACCATTGCTGTGGGGTTTGAAATGATCCTCTAAACTGTGAGCCATCAGCAGTTTAGAACACATGAATACATTATTTAATGCAGGCAGTAATAAAGTAGCACAGTCTATACACATGTGCTTTACTTCACAACATGAAAAAGAAGGTTGGCAGGATATTAATGTTAATTTTACATTTAGAGTTTTTATTCTACTCCCAGTGTTGGAGAGTAAATAAGTAATACTTGTATGCAGCAAGTATTCATTAAATTGATCAAAAGTGACAGTAAATGCTTTTATAAGAATTATATTTCAAATAAATAATGTTCTTTTGAACTTTCTATTCAGACCCAGATGCCTCGAACAAAATCTTCACCAGTTTTCTCGAATAGTAAGTTTCAACATTTAGGATAGTCAGACCGCATTCAGACATCTAAGATTTGTCAAACCGGGTTGAAACCTGAGACGAATTCCCCATAGTCCCAAGACACCAGTATGTTCATAAATCAATCCTGCCCCAAGCTGAACCAACTACCTCTCTTTGTAGTAGCTCACGCCTTTACCAAAATAACACTATCTTGCCTTCCAAGAGATGTCATTTGAGCAAGTTTATCAATAAGAATGGTCAAAAGAGATTCCTAGCGTGACCAGAAATGAAACATGTGATAGTGATCACAAGTTCTTCGGATTGACTTTTCCCCCCACCTAAGACAAAGAACAGACTAAAATTCCTTACAGACATTTTAACCTCTCTGGTCTTCACAGAACGTATCCTTATGTCCACAGAGTGCCAAAGAAACTTCATTTCCATGTATATATGCATCTAAATGACACTAAAAGGACTTGTGAGCAACTAATAATTTATATGCATAACTCCATATTATGTATCTAACCCACTTGTTTAACCATCATGTTTTAATCATTTATTGTTTATGTATTGTTAATAACTATTGAATAGCTTAAGGGTTCGTATTCATGTTTGGTATGTGTGAGTTTGAGAATTCATGCTTGAAATGTTTCTTCCAATCACTTCTTTGTCAAAAGTATCATATTCTTGTTATAGAAATCAAAATTATACTCTGCGAGAGCGGGAAAAACTCGGACCATGTGACTGATAAGATAACATTTGATTTATGAATTGGGAGGAGGAATATACAACACCCCAGCAAAGACGACATCTAATTGGTCAAAACACCACTTGGGGTTGTTTAAACACCTGGTAATACTCAGGACATCCATCAACTTAGCTTTTTGTGTCTCTTTCTCGCCCTCTTCCTTCTTGCCTTTTTGAGCCTTGTTTGTTTTTCTTTTAAATCTTGCTTCTTTAGTTTTTGAGCGTGCTTCTGACTTACACCGAACTCCCTCCAACACCATGAGGAGAAATGTCAACTGGTCTCATCCAACTTCTATTCTTTACTTTAGTTTATTTTTTTTCCGTTGAAGTTTTCGGTGTTTTTAGTTAGTTTATCCTAACGCGGCATCGCCGAAAGAGTGCAGGCTAAAACTTCAACTTGCAGACCAGCCCGGTCGCCAGCCACGCCCAACCACTGTCCTTCCCAAGACTTGCCCTCCAGCCATCGAAAGACGGAACCCCTTTTGGCACCAACAAGACAGGGACCGCTCACACATAGATGACGCAGTACCCCCTCCGCTCCTAGCTGAACTGTTGCATTTACATAAATTTTTAACATAATGAGGGACTCGATGCCGAGGGTTAATTACTTTGATTGATGGTTGGTCATATCTATGCAATTGCCATATTGCTGTAAACTTGATTTCACATTTCATTCTCTTAAACCAATTCATTTCCTCACTTTCCTCTCTATCTGCAACGTTTTGTGTGAAGCGTGTGTAGATTCTTTAGTATGTCTTAGATTTACCAATAAACCTTATTTTAGTGAAAGAAGGATCCGTGTTTTGTGCTCACAATTTAATGTCTTAAACTGCCGATCTTGTAACAGTGCTAATTAATAGTGTTTTCACTATATTTTGGATAAATGTCCATTGCAGAATTGATGTCATACGGTTCGTTCACTGAATCGCTGGCCGTCTCAGGGATCAGCCGTAAAACAGTGATTCTGGTCCCAATTCCCTTCCATATGTATTGGTGGAGTTCCTTTAAATCTTAATGATTCCCTTTGGCTAAATTGACCTTTTTCCCTTACACACACCTGTTCAACAGGGAGGAACAAAACGAACTAATACAAATTCTGAAGGATTATGTCACAAGTTATTAATGGCGCTGAAACATTTAACTTTGCCGATCCACATGAAACATTACTTTTAAATATATTTAGTTGATAACCCTTTAGATAGGGACATTCTCACTAGTATCATCACTATTAATTAACATGGCTATGTCTGTTCTTAGTACTCTAAAGCACATATGCATGACCATATTTTATATCTCTTAATCCTACCAATACCTAAACTTAACAACCACCTAACTAACTATTAATAAGTAGCAAATTAAGAGTTTATTGAGGCAAAAATCATAGTTAATGATTTGTTAATAGCGAGAATTGGACCTTACAGGGGTCTAGGAATGCACTTTCTTTTTGTCCTTTCCTCTTTGGAGTGTTACAAGCTCTTGTGCATAAAGAATATCTGTAAAGTTGACTAAAGACTAAAGTCTCAAATCCAAAGATATATTCTTTATAAATTTCAGAGTCAGCCACACCTACTTAAAACGGCTTGTTCTAACACGCCCCTACATGTCTACCTCACTATGTGGGAAGCTTTGCATAACATCCACCCAAATGTTCACGCAAAGAAATAAGGTGTAACTTTTATACTCGCTGTAGTATTGTTGACGCTGCAACCATGTCGTGAAGACGCTGTGTGCTTCGTTGTAAAGCGAAACTACTTTTGTTTGGTCTTCCAAAAGAGGACGGTATCCGCTTTGTCATGCCTTGAGCTGATCTGTGCTGGGCGCTGAGGAAATACATCAACTTCACCCGTGGACCAAGTCGAGTCCACCCGTGCACATTTGTTGGACTGCGCATAAAGTTCAAGCATCGTCGCATCCTCCCGTGCGCCATTCTCTGAGCCCGCGTCCTCAGCGGCACGCTAAGCGGGGGCGTCCCCTCACGCGAGGCCACTGTGTTTGCAAGTTGTGAAAGCTAAACTCTTGTGTTTGTCTTCCAAAAGTGACACTACTACAAATCAGTGTTTAATTTGTATTTACAACACTGTTCCATAACAGTTTAACCCAAATATCCAGAAGTGTGCAGCACATTTTATGGAGGACCGTTTACTGATCCTGGAAGAGTAGACATTAGAACTAAATGCTGCAGTTCTGACTCACGTAAGTTTTTTATATTTAATGGATTTGCCACTGATGATTCACACGCGAGTTTTGGGCAGTGTAGAGTAGTGCTTGTTGCTTCATTTCTCCGATCTCAAATGCAGACAGAGTTTTATGTTTATGGGGCGCGATGCCATTCACCGCATGTGTGAAAAAGACAGTATAATCTTATAATCAGTAATTATTCCTCCACTGGGTTCAACAATGCTCGTTTGTAAATGTGTTGTTAAATGTTTTTTGAATCATTCGCTTCGGCGGAGGACCCGCCGCAACATGATGTGAGGGACGTAACATTTCCGTCTCATGCTTGAGGTATTCGGCCAATCACAACGCATTGGATAGCTGGCCAATCACAGTCACACCGTCACTGTTGTTCAGACCTTGACGCTTTGCTGTCAAATCACACAGCTTTTCAAAAATCACATGTTCCTAGAGGAGAAACAATAATTTCCTTATTTGGAAAATAATGTGTTTTTTTTACTTTAAACCGCATAAACACATTTCATTACACCAAATACACAAAATAATGTTATTTTTAGCAGCATCATATGACCCCTTTAAAATAAAGTGTGACCAAACAGTTATGTAATATTATTTGTTTTATATACAGTAGATATTTCAGAATCTTGCATGTGCTTTAGTGGATGGTGGACAGAATGAAAATGAAAATATTAAATTTCTACAGGGAAATAAACATTAGTCTTGAATTTGCTCTACATCATTAGACGTGGCATTATGGTGCATTTTAAGTCTGTGTCCTCAACAAATACTGCTTGTCATTGCCTGACTGGGCAGCAAAGCCATAGGTTTTGGACACAGTCAAAGTAGCTTCCCCTGAACTGTCTATTTGTGACCACGAGTGCTGAATTAGCTTGCAGTACCGACTTTAGCTGATGTATAGCTGCAAATACAGTGCCCTTTAGAATAGTTGAGTTATCTGGCATATTGTTTACCCTCGTAACAAACCAGCACTTAAATGTTTGTGTTCTATCCGGCTGGTCTTCTATAAAGGTCAGCAGATGGATTCCCTATGAGGCCAAGCCAAGATGTTCTAGTGTTAGTGTGTCAGAATATTCTGGGCAGCCACATTATGCAATTATGTTGTCAGGGGCTACTGGAAAGTGTGATTTTTACTTTTAGACATCCGCAAGACAACTTGTTAGAGTTAGAAAATGTGTGAGATTGCAAACATGTAAAAGAGTCAACATTTATAAACCAATGATTCTGAATGTGCTGCTTTTCAAATATAGTAACTGTTTGATTAAGCAAACAAGGGCTGTTAAAATAAAGATTAAAACTCTCTCTCTCTCATTTGAATCATCTATCAAATGCTCTACTAATTTGTTCAATTTGACTGCAAGCAAAACTTTTCTCACTGAATTTGCTTTGTGTGATGTGATGTACACCTGGAGGAAAGTTTTTTTTCTTTTTCTCAATGGTTGCTCTTTCACAGGAGACTAAATTAAGTTCTCAGTTACATTTTATTTAGGTTTCACCTTGGATGTCTTGTGTCATAGAAGATAGCTATTGTAGTAATGCAATAACGTTCAGACAATTTGATCTTAGAAGATAATGGTGAGAAATCTTTGAGTTCATATTGAGATCTCTGATTTATTATTGAAGACTTTTGTATCTTGCCAAATCTGAGCATAGTTTTTGAATATCTAAAGTGGGATCGTTCTCATTTGTGTGATCATTAGGGTCTTAAGAAGGAAACTTGAAACAATAGTTCACCCAAAAATAAAAATGTGCTGAACATTTACTCACCATCAGGCCGTTTAAAATGTAGATGAGTTTGTTTCTTCATCAGAACAGATTTGGATAAATGTAGCATTACATCACTTGCTCACCAGTGAATCCTCTGTAGTGAATGGGTGTCGTCAGAATAAGAGTCCAAGCAGCTAATAAAAACATCACAGACTCCAGTTCACGAATTAACATGTTCTGAAGTGAAACGCTGTGTGTTTTGTAAAACCACACTATCGTTATTATCTTAAACATTTTTACTGTAACTTCAAATGGTTGCTTCCTGCTAAAATACGAGACCAATATCCATAATATTGCTTTCTCCAGTGGAAAAAGTTGACTTGTCTGAATTAGAAGAGAAATATGCACAGATCAAACACCGTTTAGAACCAAAAACCATCCAAAACAGTTCTAAACAAATATGTCTGTGTATTTTGACATGATAAGACTTTTTCCACTGGAGCAAGTGCTATTTAGAATTGGTATTTTGGCCAGAAACAACAGTTTAAATTTAAAAGTCTTGATGGATTTATTTTTTTAATTCACATCACAAGATGTTAACTGATGGACTGGATTCCCGTGGATTACTTATGGATTATTGTGATGTTTTTGGACTCTCCTTCTGATGGCACCCATTCACTGCTGAGGATCCATTGGTAAATGTCTCCAAATATGTTCTGGTAAAAAAAAAACTAATCTTCGACGGCCTGACGGTGAGTACATTTTCAGCAGTTTTATTTTTTGGTGAGCTATACCTCTATACCTTTAAGCATTGAGTTTTAACATTGGAGTCTGTGAAATACAATTGAGATATAATGGAGGGTAATGACAGATTTCTGAAAAATGCCTTGACATTGTACTCTCCAGGAGGAGTCACGAGAAGTGCGATCAACTCCTCCCCCACCCTCTCTTGCCTGTTTCCTAGGGTTGATTTAGTTATTATGGGCTCTTTCTCCTTCGTTCCAGTGTCATTGCACACAGATTAGATGGATTTTGGATTGGACATCATATATCAGCAAGTCAATCCATCAAGGATGTTTTTTGAGGTGACTTGCTACTGCCATCTGTTGAAGTATTTTGTGTCCTCTGGGCTATATTTTTACAGGTTTTAGTTGTCTCTCAAATTGTATATAGTTTACACTTTACCCTCTTTTTGCCAAAAATAAATAAATAAATAATTCAATGCATTTGCCTGATTTTTATGATTTTTTAATTCAACACATTTTTAAATACGCATTTCAATTCATGCATTCTCTGGTAATCAAACCCAGGACTTTGCCATAGCTAGTGCCATGCTCTCTTTGAGCTAGATAATTTTTATTTTATTTTTTAATTTATTTTTGCTTCTCTGACAATTTCCTTTTTCCAGTGTTCACCAAAATTGGGTCAGCTCATTTTCAGACCAAGCCTTATACAAGAATGACTGAATGGATTTTTGATTTTCATCCCCATTCCCTATTAAATCTGTAATAAATTTGACAGCAAGGCCACTGCTAAGGGAGGCTATATTTTTTGCTATGCTGCTACGCATTGGAATGTAATATATATATAAATATATTGTACCATGGCCTGATGGACCTCATGAAGTTTTAGGATTATGCCAAAGCTGTAAAAATTGTTAAATCGCTCTAATAGCCTACAATTGTGATTATCTGACTCTTTCAGTCATGCTTAATGTGGATCTCTGCCATTCCAATGCCTGGCCTCATAATTATTATGGGCTGTATTTTATTATTGTATCTTGTCCAAGGGCCAAGGCATCTTCCCCAGATGAACTGTTTGGCTCAAACACAAAATGCCATTTGTAACTACTTCCTCCCACTGAATCCTGAATACATTATGAATATTCAATGACCTTTGAAACTCTCCCAATTCAGCTTGTAGATTTTTATATTCTCTTTCACATGTTTGTCTGATTGACAGCATTGATCTGTGAGTGATTGTGAATAGTTGTTGGAGGCTAAGGAATTAGTTTTTTTTCTCTCTTACACTTTTCCAAAGTCAGAATATTTACGTCTACCTAAGGGCGTCTGCATTGAAAGTTTAGAATATATTGGCATGCAAAAACAGGTCAATAGAATCGGAAATGCATGGCTGAACTACTAGTGTAGGAACTGACCAGTCAGGAAGTGCAAAAAATATTCAGAATTCACAATTTGACTGTCAGTGATTGCTTCATCAAAACTTTTTCATTCTTGTCCTGCTTTTTGAACGGAGGTTATTTTTTCTTCTTTTATTTTGCAAGCCCATTCAAACCCCCCATGCCCCCCACCCCCACCTTTTTTTTCCCAGTGACAGTCAGAAAAAATGAGTGAATATGAATGTGTCTGTTTGAGTCCTCTTTGTCACTCTTTTGGCTTTCACTCTTTCTCTCAGCCTGAAGCTCGTACTCTTTCTTGAAATGTGTGAGCAGGGACAGGTGACAGAGTATGGAGAACCGTTTTAGTGTTAGACGAAGACATTTCAGTACAACTGAAATACAAATGAAAGTGAGAAACTAGCTTAAGGAAACTTAAGGTAAATCATTTTATTCTTTTAAACTTTCTTTCCTCTCATCTTCGATCTGTCTATCTGCCTCTGCGGCTCTCAGGCAAATGAAGAGAAGTTTCCAGCAAAGTGTGTGGACAAGTACATAACCTATTCTGCACAGGCTGAATTTAAAGATTACCAATGCTGAGGAAATACATCATGTTACACCAGAGGAAATATTTGATTAAATTTGCCTAGAAATGGATTCAGTTGTGCTTCACAAATGGAAGCGAGGGCACACGACAGGGATTTGATAAATGAGTTCCCTTTGCCTAAGTCTCGAAAGACAGATTCTTGGTGAGCTTACAAATGTGGGAAACTGCTGCGTGATGTCAGAATATGATCTTTGCCACTTAGCTCTGCGGTTTGCCACATATCTCAGTCACAATGCTTTGACTGACATGTTCTTTATGTAAAGTGCTTTCTTGGGGTTTTCCTTTTTATGCAGGTGAAAAACATAAATATTTATCATGGTGTGTTTGTTTTTGTCAGCTATCTCTATGCTTTATATGCTTTTACTTTACTTTTCAGACTAATTAACTTCTTTGAATGCACTTTAATTTACATTTTAGTTTTATGTTCATACAGACATTTACTTTGTCTACCAAAGCATTTAATTATAACACTTTTGAATTATCTTCATCTTAAATTTTATAGTTTTAATTGTGGTTCTTCCAAGAATACAAGAACAGAAAAAAAATTAATATTTAATATAAATACATTTTATAATCTATAATAATTTTCTATTGTTATTAGGATTATTTTCAATCTAAAGTGTGAAAATAAAATAAAATACATAAATATTAATTGTTATGCTATTACTTTTAACAATACTGGCAATTTTTCTAAAGATCTATTTAAGACAAATGTATATTTTGTCTACCAAGCAAAGTATAAGTCTCCTGATTTCTCTTTTGATGACTTAACTCAATCTTAAATCTCAGTGTTGGTTGATTTCCTTTCAAGAATGCAAGAACAGAGGGGGAAAACTTGTATACATAGTTTTAGCCTGATTAATTCTTTATAAAATGCAAACAAATAAACAAACAATGCTCCCTGTCTGGCATTTGAAAAACATTACATTTTATACTAACAATATTCAACAATATTCTGCTGGTAAAGTACTGAATATGCTTTTATGACTGAATAGTAATGGAAAGAGAGGGACAGAGAAAGAGAGTGAAAATAAAATCAGTTCTGTACTGTACAACATAGGGGCTGTAGACATTTTGGCTGGCACTGAGAAAAAGTATAGCGGAAATGTCAGCTGGGCTTTCAAACAGTCACACATGCTATAGTCTGTTTTTTCTCCAGACTTCATTATCTCAGCTCTAACTGATGCAATGAGCTTTGGCTGGAGTGTCACTTGCACAAAGTACTGAAATGACACTGTAACCACTTACCCATGATGCAGTTCACACCAGCGATGGCATGTTATTGTCACTCAAACTGAATAGATTTGTATCTGGTTGTTAATAATGGGCAAAGAAGGGAGAAACATTAAACAACTTGTTGAATATTATAATTTGGGATTCAGACTTCTCACAGCAAAAACCAAACAGATAATATTGCATGCTGTTGCATATTTGAAGATGATAATTCAGAAGTCAGCCTCAATTCAAATACGTTCCTTTCTAGAAAAACAAATCAGAAGAAGAAGTAGAAGAAGAAGTTTTCCAGTAATATAAAGTTATACATTTCAGAATAAGCATTGTTGTTGTTAATAGCAATAATATTCCATTTAGTATTATTATTATTATTATAGTTTAGGTAATACAGTTCAGAACCAGACTCGAACCCATGTGTATATAGGAGCCATTCTAGCTGATCAAGTATTGGTGCATACAGTATGGTATGTGCTACCAATTAGGGCACAGGTCAGACACGACAGTTCTGATATAATATATGCTCATTATTCTTGTTTTTTGACCACTCAAAAGTAGTGCAGAACCTACTCAAGGTAAAGACACACACAAAGGCATTTGCTCTGCATTCATACTATGTTGATAACAAAAACGAAAGAAAAATAGCAGACTTAGTTGAGGTGCATGATAGTAGAGTCTTTGTTGAGTTTCAGAATGAGGAGCCAGCAGAATGATCAATCGGCATGCACTTTTTTGAGAAGATGTGACTTGAGGTGATGTATGGTTGTTTTTTTTTTGGTAAACAGTTATGTGGTTTGAGTGGCAGGAGCACTCACGGCTTATCTCTCGCTTTGAACTCTTGCTTATTTATTCTGAAACATAAGTGTCAACTTGGTGAGTCATTGCTGTGCTTCCTTATGCGGAAAAACAGCGGTAATTGATCGTTACCACGCGTGAATCCGACAATCACTGACGCTTTTAGCAACAGTCCCCTTTCAGTTCCCGCAGAGTAAAATGCTTCGTGCAGTCCTCTGAAATACTCAATGACCTTTCCAAAGCCTGTCAATTACAGGAAACCAATTAACATATTGTACTCAGTCCTGTTATTTTCTCCTTCTCACTTTCACTCCTTTTTCCCATTTTTGTCTCTCGGGTAACTGCTGGGGAGACTCGAGCTTCACAAATTAGTGGTGTGAGCTAGAGGACTCAATTACCTGGAAAAGGTCTCGTTCATGACACTGCTGCTCACAGCCCGCAGAGGAAAGCAGGGAGGGGATCGGGACCGGCACTGGGAGGGAACGGTTGGGAGAGAGGAAGAGAGAGAAAGTTAAAAGGAAGATGGACAGATAGGGGGTGAGAGAGGAAGTGGATGTGGGGAAAAAAAGGAAAGAATAAAAGCAGGTGATTTGATGTGAAGTGTTGCGTGGCCTTTGCGGATGATTACAAAAATATGAGCGGAACTTCTGGTCGCTGATCCATGCGTGCTGACCTGATAACAACCACTGACGCGCTGAGCCATGGTGCTGAAGCCCCTTGTGTTATAGCATGTGACCAATGTCTGCAATGATAAAGGCGCCCATTGCCTCCGGGCGACTGTGACATGAATTATGACTGAGGGGGAAAGCTCCCTTCTATAACGGTGAATATGCATAATTGGGCTTTTTTTTTTTTTTTGCTTCCGCCCATATGGTAGCTCGTCTCCGCAATTGGAGTGGTTCGCGAATGCGCTCGTCTGTGTCGCGTCCATTAGAGTGTTATTCTGAGGAGGTAAATGAGTTCATTGTTGCAGAGTTACCTTTTGACATAAAATAATCTTTCTCCACTCTCTCATTTTATTATATTGTCTTCCGTAGCATCGTCCGGTAGCCATATTAGATGCTGTTCTACTAATGTCTAGATGTTCTCTCTACTGCTCCCGTTCAGATGCTGCGCATCCTATAATTATTGCAGTAATGTTTAAGCCCTCTGAATGTAGCGGACGCCAATAAACAATGTTAATGACCTAATCCGCAGTGAGACTGAACCTGTGTGCACTTGTGTCGAAGATTATGGGCGAAGAATGTTTATATCGTGCGAAAATGCAATAAGGTGTTATTGATGGCTATAAAGGCTCTTCATCTTGCTGAATACAGATGATATACAGTTGAGTGTCAGCTGTGTAATTTCCCATAAATCCTGCACATGTATACTATACTTCCAGTCATAACATGTGATGACTCGATTGACATGGAAGAACAAAACTCCGCGCATGGTGCTTGTTTTTTTGCCTAATGATACAGTGCGTGAGAGGAGGCTAGTTTCAGTAGTTTTGCATCTAATCATAGATGATTATTGAACTCTTGGCATACAGATAATATACTCTTTGATATACAGAATGTCTTTTTAGGTTTGAGTAGAAGGAATGCTATAATATGTCCCCTCACCCCCCATACAGCCCGTTTCTGAAAAACATAAATTAAATTAAAAGTTAAGTCTTCTTGCCACCAAATGAAAATTCAGCCATTTATTCACCCTGGTGAGTAAGGATTTGGTGAAAAACAAACTGGCATCGAATGTATTATTTAACGAAAATCCTAACCTTGGCTGTTGGTTTTTAACTTTATTAGTGGAACAGTTCACTCTGATTTGCCCAGAAAAAGCACACAAGAGCTTTGAGAAATCAAGATTACACAACATGAAAAACCTTGAAATCCCAAAAATTTCTGGACCAGAACTACAGTTGTCAGATGATAGTCAAAATGACAGTTGACAGATGTGAATGTGATATCTTGTTATTGCTACAAACACAGATATTTTCACCATACAGAAAGTACATTGATTGTATTTTGTGTTGGATTTTCAATAATCTTGATTTCCCACAACTTTTGTACTTTTTCTGGGTGAATCGGAGTGAACTGCTTCACTAATTAGAGTGTCATGAACATGCAATTGTGCACAGAAAACCAACAGCCAAGGTCAGGATTTTCATTAAATAACAAATTAAATTTTGGTTTGTTTTTCGCCAAACCCTATCATATAACCGCTTGTTTCACATGGAATCATTCTGGCATAAATTGGGATCTTTTATTTGAAAGCTTGATGCTGGTTACTATGCACTGCGATTATATGGACAACCACGAGCAGGACAATGTTAAAACTCTCCTTTTGTGCCGCTCTTGCTTTTTTTTTTTTTTTGAAAAAAAGAAAGAATGCGGTAACAGCATTAGAACAACACCAGTGTGAGTAAACAATCACTCCATTTTTGGTTGAATTAACCCTTTAACCTTAACCCTAAACACTTTTTTTTCAGTGTTTTTAACCTATTAGAAGGACAAAAAATGAGCAAATGAACCACCTTTCACATCCAGTTGCTAAATGACTTCCTGTGTTTTAGTAGGCCAGCTCCCTGCAGATCAGTGCAGAGCATGTCCGCCCTCTTCATGCTCTCTGTTCCTCTAAGTGCTTTCCATTCTATGACACTGATCGATGGAGAACAGTCATAAACTCTCCCACTGGAGGAGTTCTTCACTCATAATGGGAAACACCAGGACAGTGTTTTCCTGTCATTTTGTCACACATAAATCTGTTGGTTGTAGATGAGTGTTTCCTCAGCAATGGCCACTTTTGGCCTTGTGGACACATTTTTCACACTCTGACTATTTTATTTAATTTGTCTACAAACAATCTCCAGCAGTGAACAGACATGCCTTACAGGATAATGCTGTCATTTTGTTGCGAAAGTCATGAACACTTTCACCCCAGCGTCATTTCCATCACATTTCAAAATGTGCATTGTGCTTGAAAGCCGTTCGCGATTGCCATTTTATTCCAAAATGTTTAAAGTGCTCTAAAATACTCTTTTGCTAAGCATAATTTCATAGATATTGCTTTATTTGTCCTAAATACACACCGTTAAATATTATTTTCACACATTTCACACAAAGGTGTTTGACAATGTGAAAATATTCTGTTCACAATTTACCTTATTTTTTCTCATATTTCTTGATTTCATTGCAAGCATGCCCTTTACTGGCATGGTTTCTCTCTTTGAGGTAATTTCTAATAGAGAAACCAAAAAATAAATAAATGTAATAAATTAAAAAGTAACAAACATTACCCATAGTTGAAGAAACAGTCAGAACTATAATATGGCATGTACTGTCTAATGGAAGAAACATGTTTGACACTGTTTTGGTCAAACAGAGCTTTATAAATTAATTATTGTTACTCTATCCACAGGAAGAAAACAAAATGATGATATAAACAGAAAAAGGTGTTAAAGTACTAGTAAAAAGCTCAGTTTGCTCACTGTTTCACACTCTCACTCCAGAGCGGCACACTCTTCTTCTGCATGGGCCCACCGCCCTTTTGTAATGTACTGACCTGTACCATTTTTGCATAAAGTAATAACACAGTTTTTAACAGCCGAAAAACTTCGATGTTTAAAGAGTCAAAAGATCCAAAGTGCTGTATGCTTGCGCATTTCAAACAACTTTTATTTTATAGTTTCTCAGAAAGTTATTTTTTATAAATGTCAATATGGGTTCAGGTTGCACTGTGTTTGCTAGTGCGTATTTGTTTTTTATATGTTGAAAATGCTTGAAGAGAAGACCTTTTTGTATTTAATACCATTGAAATAAAAAGATGTTGTAGAACATTTTATTTTTTATACTTAAATAAACTATATAAAGTAATAAGACAGCTACATAAGCTCCAAATATTATAAATGAAAATATATTATTAAAAATGCATTGGTATTATATAAACAATTTGTTGTACGTTTAGAATGAAAGCATCTGATTAATTTGCATATTGCTATTTTATATGTAATATAATATAATTATATACAAATATAATACATAACAAAGACAGTCCAAATGTCCTTCAACAATTATTGTTTTTAAAACACATGCAGCATTCTAAAAGTCATTATTGATGGTTCACCATCCAGAAATCCACTGAGAGCCACAGACTGGGTGCTGCATATGAGGAAGGTTTCTGCAACATTCATGCTGAACAGAAACATGAAGTCATTTAGGAGATGCACGAAGTGAACAACAGTAAAACTTCAGCATTGCCTCTCTTACGCGTCCTTCAAATGCCCAATAGGTATAATAATATTAATATACAGAGACAGGCGTATTTAGTTACTTTATAATCAACCTCGCACTACTGCTTTGCCCCAATTAATGGTGCATGCAACTTCTACATTAACTCCAAAAAAAAACAAATAGATAGATAAATAAATAAAAATAGAACAAGGGTCAATGAAACCTCCAAAGCAAGTCCCAGAGGAAATGTTCTGTTGGAGTGCTCAAATCTCAGGACAGCCAGTGCATCCAGCGGTAATTAACTCTCAAACAGTTTGTGAGATCAGCTCTGGATTTCCACTCTCCTTATTTCTCCCCGAGTCCTGCTGATGGGTGATTATAACTGTGAAGAGCTGCAGGAGACCTCGCTCTCCCATTTACTCAGTCCAAAACACTCTCTAATCACACTTGAGTGTGGAGCTTTTGCATGTGTCTGATGAGTCTGAGTGTATGTGGATTCAACAAAACACAAAAAAAAAAAAAAATCGATTCACTCTCCATGAGAGAGAACCTATTTGCTTAGTTATCCAGTTTGTTTCATTTTAGTAATCATTTTACTAATCACATTTTTTTTATTAAATTCCTCACTATATCTTGATCATTTCGTTGACTAAAATATGTCAGTGTTTGTTATTCTGTATGATTATTTCTATTTTAGATTATTTTTATTATGGTTATTATTATTTTAGTTTCATTTTATTGAATTCCATGCATTTAATCAGCAGCTCCTGCATCTTAAAATAGTGTGAAGATATGTTTGGGTATAATTTCCAATTTGAACTCAGCAACATTTGTTAGCTCACAGTAGTTCATGTTTTAGTCTGTTGTTTTCTGTAGAAGCTCTGCTCTGCTGAAGTGTCGTGTTTCATTAGAGTTTTAGTTCTTGGTTGGCTGACTAAAATATAAACCTCATCAGTATCAGCTTTCATCAAATATACTTCACGCAGCCGCTGGTAAACTGTGTTCTGTGCTCAAAGCACCACACTGGGTTCTGTTTTAATCGCCCAACTGAAAAAGAAACCCCTTTCCCTGACAACCAGCAGCAGAGCAGAACTTTTACAAAAACAACAGATTAAAACATGAACCACTGAGTTCCAATTGAAAATTACACTACAAAGTCTTACCCTTCCTAGATGCAGGTGCAGCTTATGTATTTGTATATATGATAATACATTTTTATATTAAGATAATATAATATAATATAAATGCAAATCAGAGTTATTATATTTAACTAAAATTAAAACCATTACAAAACAATTAATTACTTCAAATAAACTAAAATTTACTAACAATAAACTAAATATTAAAATATTTTTTTCAGCTAGTTGTTAGTTTAACTAATACTAATATAACTATAACTAAAATAAAAATGTATAAAAAATAATACATAGACACACATAATTATAAAACGCTACTAAGACGTAAATAAAAACCAAATGATTGCTAAAAATGAAACTATAACTTAAGATGAAAATGAAAAATCCAAATATCAATGAGAAACTAATCATTTCTGATTTCTAATTTCTAAAATCTGGAGTTACTAACTTGGACATAAAGCAATAGTGTAGATTAAAATATCATAATTTTGCAACAACAAAAAAAAGTCATCATCATAAATACCAAACTGGATTTTTTTTTCTTCCCTTTCAGTAACACATTTCAGTCACGGTTTTGTCACTGTAATAAAGAGAGCCCACCCAAACTCATTTCTCATTAAATATTCTTAATCATTATCAGATGGTGGTCCAGATGGTCCGTGGTGCAGTTCATTTTGCCAGGTCATTTTTACAGATGTGCTTTCACACATAAATCATTCATGTTATCGTGGAGAAAAGAAAAAGCCCAATGATGTTTCTCCTAATCATTTTGATTTCGCTACATGATTGAAGCTGAGAGCTGACAGGCATCTGTATCCTCCAGGTGTACAGAAACAAATACGTGAGTATAAACCTTCACAGTTAACAGCTTTTAAAGTACAAGGCGGAGCTGTACAGAACAGATTTCCTTTTTCCTCCCTGTCCCGAAAAGCTGCTCTTTGGGGTTTACAAGGTTTTCATCTTGACAGCAGAAGAGAAAAACACACCTCAGTGTAAGACGGAGAGACATAAAATGAAAAATATGGGCAAAGCTGGAGGAAAGAAACCAAGCGATGCACTGAAAGAATGGAGCCGAATGGAGTTTAGAGTCATTGACATCTATTTCTCTCCCTCATATGTCCTCACAGGTTCCATCTATCCATTAATCACCTCCACCCATAAACACTTTCCTACCTCCCTCCTCTCTCTCTTTCACCTGATCACAAATGGCTGTTTGCAGTTCCAGTGTGTGGCCTCCGTGAGAGGAGTCTGGGGAGTCATGTATCACTTCTGCTAACACCGTTCAAGGCTCTTTCAGGAGACAAACAAGGATGATGGGGAAACGCCACAGAGACCTGCGCATGATACATGACACTGCAGCTCCACTTTACCAAGATATATTAGCTCTGTCCAGATGGACGGTGTCAATATTCAGAGAGGATGGCAAGCTAAAGGTGAAGTGTGTCATTTTCATTGAAATACCCAGTGCAGAGACTAAAAGTAACCATTCATAGTTTGACTTTCCCAAATAAATACTGTGTCAACGACATGCGTTTCAGGTGTTTGTTTGTTTGGAAAGTCTCTTATGCTTACCAACGGTGCATCAGTTTAATCAAAAATGTAGTAAAAACAGTAATATTGTTAAATGTTATTCCAATTAAAATAAACATGTTGTTTTGTATTTTATTACTGTGATGGGAAAGATGAATTTTCAGAAACCGTTACTCCAGACTTCAGTGTCACGTGATCCTTCAGACATGTAAATTCTAAAATGCTGATTTGTAGCTTAAGAAATATATCTTTTTTTAATCAATGTTTCATTGTTTTGACATTGTTTAATATACAGAATAACACAGACAAACAATCAGCTTTGAAACAGAACAAAAACAAACAAAAACAACAACATGATACATGAAATAGAAGTGTGTATATATATATATATATATTATATATATAATATATATATATATATTATAATGTTATATATATACCGAATATACGGAAAATTTTTAAAAACCTAATACACAGTACAAAGACTTATACATGTACAAACGATTAGTAAAGAAAAATATACCATACAAAATCTTGACATACCAAACAATTGGAACATCGCTGAAAGAAGGCTACGTCAATAAAAAAAGATGGCCATTTAAACCAAAAGGGGAACCTGAAAACACGACTCTAAATCAGAAATATATAATTATATATAAAAAAAAGATTAAAAAAAAAAAGCCCAAGACAAAAGTGAGAAATATATCTTACTATTCTCAATTCTTGAAACGGTTGGCTGCTTAATTTTTGGAAAACCTTGATACAGTTTGTTAAATAGATTTATATATATATACATCACTTGATCAATTGAATGAATTCTTGCAGAATAAGAGTATTAATTATTAATAGTTTTATTTTAAATTATTATATTTTATATTTGTATTATTATTTTAATCTTGTTGACCTCAAACTTTTCAACATTAGTGTTTTGTTTTTTTTTTGGTTATTTATTTTGCTAGCTATCTACACTGAACAAAAAATGTCATACACCTTAATGTAATGTACCTAATGAAGTGCAGAATTTTCACTCTTCACCTTTATGGAAAGACATACAGTAGTAATAACTGGAACTGCAGTATGTGAATGTAGTGCTCACTTCAGGAGACTGGGAATACCCTTGAGTGTTGAAATGTTATTTGAACAATTAATGAGAGATTTCCATTGCAGAGATAGTGTTTGAGAATTCTAAATCAAAATACCTGATTTGAATGCCAAATGCATTAATGAAGACGCAGATCTATAATGAATCACTTTGCATGCAGTTTCATCCTGTTGACAACCCAGCTGCCGTAGATTCTGATCATCCATGAGAGCCCGTTAATTAATATACAGTTCACTTTCATAATCCCAGACCAATCAAATATGGTATCAAAAGTGTTTGTCTCTAAAGATATAGGTTTACTTAACACCAGCCATACCAATGATAACAGAGACTATTACATAAAAATAAAAAAAATTGGTAACCTGTAATAGTCTTATTTAGACAAAGTAATTATAATTAAGCCTTGTCCATTAGGAAGCGTAGCTCATTTCTTTGTAGTGTTCTGCCTCTTACTTCATCAGATTAGATCTGCAGTTGGACGACAGCACCTGTGTGACAGCTGAGTCTGCAGAGCAGGTACTCATCATCAGCCAAGTTAATTGAAATCATCAAATTATAAATCAAGGGCCCACTCAGTAATGAATCAATTTCTATGCAGTTTTATTCCTCTGCCATTTAGGTTGTGAAAATGTCTAATTAAGGATATTATGGGAAGTTAATGAATTGTTTTCGTGATCTCGGGATAATCTTAAGCAATCAGGCGGGGGGGGGGGGGGCGGTAAGAATAGAATGCACTAGCAAAGGTTAACTCATTCAGCTCAATCAGAAATGATGCCTATTATATTCCTGTGCATTTTAACAAAGCCGGATAGTTCAGTCCTTCACATTTAGTAATTTTAATGAACCTGTGGCTGTCAAACCGGTGGGTTGTGACCCCAAAAAACTGGAGGGTGAAAAAAAAAAGTTTGTTTGAAAAAATTCAAATAATAAATCCCAACTAACCATTAATAGTGTGCAGGACTGCCACAAAATAAAATAGGATGATACACTTTAAAGAAAAAAAACACTTACCTTTTCTTTATTTTGGCATCAAACGTGTCATGATAAACTTTAAGAGCAAACGTCATCGTTCCATGGATATGATGCCAAAAATATAGATATATTCAAAAGTTCGGGGTTAATAAGAGGTTAGTATGAGAGATTCACACACAACACACCACACACACACAAAACCCACAGATATATTATATTTATATATATATATATATAGACTCGAATAAATAGGCATTAAATTGATTCAAAAGTGTCAGTAGGTGACACAAAAGTTGTACATTTTTACAAACAATTTCTATTTAAAAGAAATGCTGTTTTAACCTATTATTCATCAAACTGAACTGTTTGGATTTACTGTACTTTTAATCCAGTAAGTGCAGCCTTTGAGAATATTAGAAATGTCTTTCAAAAATCGTATCAACTTTAAAGTGTTGAATGGTAGCGTAAAGTAAATGATAATACAAACCTGACTACCTTAATTTAGGTTATATTTTAATAATTGTGCATATTGTTGGGCCTATATCTTAATACTATTAATCTACTTGTTTACTTGTCTATATTTTAGTATTGTGTAGGTTGCCATTTGATGTTCAATATAAAATCTGGGCTCTGAAGCATCTGAAGAACAACATTCAAAGTCACTCCTTCTGGGTTGAATGTTGCATGGCCAAATCTACAAACTAGAAGTTTGGACACACTCCATTTTGAATGACCTCAGTGCTTGGATCAAAAGTGCTGTTTGCTGGATGCCAGGATCATTTGTTTCCGGTATCCAGGCTTGATTCCAGGCTTCATTATGATGAGAGAAAATGAGTTCTTATACGGCACAAACAACGATCACACAAAGTTTTACTTTTTAAACTTGTTAATGATGATTCAGATGAGAGGGCACTGCACCCTGTGTACTGCATCTCTCTGAGGTCCGTGATAGTATTGTCCCGCACGCTGATGAGAGAGTGCCTCCAATAAGCAATTAATCAAGACAGTTGAGTCAGTGTTGAGTCATACACAATCCCACCATTTTCCTTATAATGTTGACGCACACATCTCTTCATCAACACGCTGTTTTTCCAATTTGAGCTGTCACAGCCAATTTCCTGGATGGTCTTAAATAAATAGCTGGCGATGAAGGGGATTAACAGGACAGAATAAACAACTGTGAAGAGGTTTGAGTCCTTAATGTTTTACATGCATTGTAACTTCACTAGAAATAGTAGATTAAAGGAGAAGTGTGTAATGGAGCGCCTTTATTTTTTATTGTTGTTGTATTATATTGTTTGTTTGTTTGAGTTTACTCAATTAGACCAGGGCTGTAGTGTTTAAACAAAAAACAAATAAATGCAAAATGAATAAATAAATAAAATCGTTTTCAGTAATGGAAATAAAATAAAATAAAATATATTAAATGAAAACCTAAGCTTATAAAACTTAAAATGAAAATTAGAAATGTTTCCTTGACAATTAACTGAATTACAACAAGTTTAGGTTGTAAAATTACTACAACAAACTAAACGCGATATAAACGAACCTATACGTATATATAAATGCCTATATTATAAATAAAATTACTATAGTTATGATCAAGCAGGTATAGAGCAGGGTTATTTTAGTATTATTTATATACTGTTACAGTAATTTGTTTGTTTTAAATGTTCACTGGAATGACTTTATGTATTGTGTCATTTCATTAGCATTTTTTAATAAAATGTTTATCTATATAGCGTTATATACTTGCATGCGTATTTTAGTAGTTATTTACTATTATTGTATATACTACGGTAATATAGTATTTACTAATATTTGAATTAAAGGTTTATTTTTTGTGGCTTTTCTGTATTAGTAAATTTATTAGTTTTTATTATAATTCTCGTTTCGATTTAAGATTATTAGTATTATTAATTGTGTTGTTGTTGTCTTTCCCCATTCAACTAGATAGGAGCTGTACTTCTCTGCCTCACAGAAAAACAGATGCCCAGGAGTATTATCCTGCAAGATACTCACCAACTTGCCTGACTTACCTTAAAGGCATTTAGGTCAACTTGCATTCAATTTCTCTCACACTCTAGTATAGTATTATTAGTTTTATAAATATATCATAAAATGATAAATAACATTTAGGGTGAAGCCGCTGAAGTGTCCAGCTTGCCTGTCAACTGACTTGGCTTCAGTCAGCCTGTTTCCCATGTGTCTGGTTGATGTGGTGAGAAGTACAGCCTCACAGTCGTGTAGACAGTCTTTCGAGAGAAGAGGGCAGTGGGATGAACCGGCCTGTGAACGGTGCCAGTCGTTTGGGTCGAGAGGGTCAGGATGGAAAACAGACGGGGAAGAGCCATTATTTTATGCCTCATTTCCGCTGATGGACAGCGAGAAAAGATGACAAAACAGAGGAGGTAAAAAACCTCAGGAAGTCATGTTAGACTTGATTTGGTAACATTTCCTCTCTCAGGCCATTCGGCGGTGAGAGATCGAGGTTTTTAACACTGCTGAATCATATGCTATTAGCAGACATGGCAGAGTCTTCAGGGGCTAAATCCTGTATCCTAAAGGATCTCTCTTTAAGTTCAAGTCGGTCATGCTTATGGGGACGCCTTGAAAATGAGTTCTAAATGCACAGTTCCATCACCTGTATTTTCCGGATAACTTACAGGTTTAATGGCCAGAAAGTCACTTCGGTCAATAGCTTTTTGTCATATAATTGTCAATGCCAGTGCATATCCCAATGAGGGTGCTTTTTATATTATTATGATTCAGGCGATATGTGCCCTGTGGAGCCCATTACTGTTAATGATGTATAGCTGACTCACTGTAACAAAAATACTTAATGGGGTAAAACTGGGTAATGACTAATTTCAAAGCCCCCCTATGGACATGAATTTTCATGAAATATATAAAACCGAGGCATGTATAATATGGGTCAAAAGGGGAATTATTTAAGAAATAATCTACTTACATGGATCAAATTTGAAACACAGATGAAATTATGCAGTTTACATAATACTTTGCTTATGCCATACGTCTGTAATGACTGGGTGGTCAAATTATCTGTCACTGACAATAGAGTTTGATATTATTTAAAGGTTTATAGGGTACTGTGGGCATAAAATCCACCATTAATGGTCTCTCTCCTCTCTCTCTCTCTCTCTCTCTCTATATATATATACAGTATAGATTATATATATAGGTTTATAAGGTCACAACAAACAAAATACTTTTAATCAGCAAGGATACATTAAACTGATCCAAAAAGTGACAGTGAATACCGTTCTTTTAAACTTCCTATTCTGCAAGCAATTATAAAACATGTTATAATTCACACAAACAAATTAAATATTAACTATTTTCAACATTGATCATAATACTGTAGATATTTCCTGAGCAGCAAATCGGCTGATTACAATGATTTCTGAAGGATGTGACACTGAAGACCAGAGTAGAAATATAATACATTTAAAAATATAATACAATAGAACAGTTATTTTTGCAACCATGGTAAGTGGAAGTTGATAAATATAAAGAATATAATATTAACATAAAAAAATAAAAAAAATAATAAAGGCCTTTTCCAGGTGGTAACAAATACGAGACTGATTACTCTATTTTGTAGCAAAGACGTTGGACTCCTTCATAGTGAAAATACTGCAAAGTAAGCTCGGAAACAAACAATAATAGATGGAACAAGTAATTTTCATAAGAAAAAGGCTTTTTTCTTTGTGTGAGGGTTAGTGGGCAGGGGATATCATGTGTTTGGATCTTTTCCAATCGCTCTGACAGGCGTGGAAGGATATGGATGCGATCATGGTTCGGATGTTTCTCAACATTGGTAATTCAGTTATCAAACTGCCAATTCTTTCTTTGGAGGGGTGGAGGGTGAGAAGAGGGATGGTGGGCTTGAAATGAGCATAGCAAAGCAGAGAGATTGATATAATCCAAATCTTGGTGATGTTCATAGACTATCACGACTGTGTGTGTGTGTGTGTGTGTGTGTGGTGTGAGAGATGAGAGGAGTAGTGATATTCTCTTTAGATAGGAAATTCAGTGTGTAGTCAAGGGCGATTTCTTGGCATGTCACAACCCAAATCACCAATTAATGCCAGGAAAATACCACCCGGAGCGCTATAGTACATCTGTCCATCTCTTCAGTACATTCTTTGGAAGTGTCAGGATGTGCTATGAAAAACTTAATCTCAATCCACCATATTATGCTTCTAAATGTCCACTGGACATTAATTTGACAGCGCAGGTCTTTTAGTATTAGAATGAACTAGCATGTTTAGATGTCAGCAGCATGCAAGAAACTTTATTTAGAATGCACCATGCTTTTTTGCCTCTCAGTAAAAAGCAGTGCCTCTCTATGACAATTTATTGATGAAATCTAAGAAGCTTTGAAGTCAGATATTAATCATTGTTTGTGCAAGCAATACTAGTTCATCTCTGCGGATTTGAAAAGCAAAAGGCTCCACATTAAGACATGAAACGAACCAAGACCAGCCGCAGCTACAGCCGGTCCTGCTAATTAATAATGGTTTATATCAGTACCATGAGATTCAGTTTGGAGGAGGCACAACAGAACAAACAATGGGGGGGGGGTCTTTGAAATGCATATTATGTTGAACTTCACAGCCGAAAAATACTGTTTGTGGGAATAATGAAGTCTTTAACTATTTTAGTTCCTTTCAAACACACACAAAGATCTCCCACGTCGAATCAGATAATAGCGAGAGACAATTTAAAGGTAACAAACGGTTTCTGGTGGTTTATTGGCTGTGATGTTGTTTATGTTCTGCTAAGCATTACTTTAGATCTTCGCTTGGAACATTAAAGTCTATTACATTCTTCCCAGACAGGATCCAGCCTAAAACCCAGTGTTTTAATCTGGTCTACTGTATTCCGTATTAGCATGGCTTTGATTTCTCTCCCTTGGTTCAGTCACATTGAAGGTCATTTGAAAACTCTTTGATGCACAGCTACTCCAGGCGTATAATCGGATGTAAAAACAGATGTAGTCCTCCTCATTATTTTTAATAAAAGGAAAAACAAGCCAGAAGAAGAAAATCATGTGGTAATGGTATGTAAACAAAACTGCAGTAATTAAAAAGAAGAAGTGGAAAATCAATCAATAGAAATTTTTTTTAAAAAGTTCCCACGTATTAGTTAGATACCGAACTTCACAATTACACATGCCCAGATTGTTAATATGCAAATTTGAAAGTAATGATGGCAAAAGAGAACAGAAATTTCTTCCAGTATATGAGCCGTTTGAATAATCCATCAAAAGTAACAAATAACAAAACCATTAGATACAGCACTTAGTTTATTTTATTGGCCGTCACACAGCCATATGTATCTTATCAGATTCATGCATGATGCATTTGATGCACACATTTAAAGGACAGAATGATTATGATGGTCATTACATAAATGGAAACACATCTGTTTTTATCATTTCATTTGAGGAATGCTCACATATACAGTGGGTACGGAAAGTATTCAGACCCCCTTAAATTTTTCACTCTGTGTTATATTGCAGCCATTTGCTAAAATCATTTTAAGTTAATTTTTTCCTCATTAATGTACACACAACACCCCATATTCAGAAAAAACACAGAATTGTTGACATTTTTGAAGATTTAATTAAAAAAGTCTTGTCAGCTTAACTTTTTTTGAAAAACTGAAATATCACTTGGTCCTAAGTATTCAGACCCTTTGCTTAGTATTTAGTAGACGCACCCTTTTGATCTAATACAGCCATGAGTCTTTTGGGAAAGATGCAACAAATTTTTCACACCTGGATTTGGGGATCCACTGCCATTCCTCCTTGCAGATCCTCTCTAGTTCTGTCAGGTTGGATGGTAAACGTTGGTGGACAGTTATTTTTAGGTCTCTCCAGAGATGCTCGATTGGGTTTAAGTCCGGGCTCTGGCTGGGCCATTCAAGAACAGTCACCGAGTTGTTGTGAAGCCACTCCTTCGTTATTTTAGCTGTGTGCTGAGGGTCATTGTCTTGTTGGAAGGTAAAACCTTCGGCCCAGTCTGAGGTCCTGAGCAATCTGGAGAAGGTTTTCGTCCAGGATATCCATGTACTTGGCCACATTCATCTTTCCCCCGCAACCAGTCGTCCTGTCCCTGCAGCTGAAAAACACACCCACAGCATGATGCTGCCACCACCATTCTTCACTGTTGGGACTGTATTAGACAAGTGATGAGCAGTGCCTGGTTTTCTACACACATACCACTTAGAATTAAGGCCAAAAAAAGTTCTATCTTGGTCTCATCAAACCAGATAATCTTATTTCTCACCATCTAGGAGTCCTTCAGGTGTTTTTTAACAAACTCCATGCAGGCTTTCATGTGTATTGCACTGAGGAGAGGCTTCCGTCGGGCCACTCTGCCATAAGCCCCGACTGGTGGAGGGCTGCAGTGATGGTTGACTTTATACAACTTTCTCCCATCTCCCAACTGCCTCTCTGGAGCTCAGCCACAGTGATCTGTGGGTTCTTCTTTACCTCTCTCACCAAAACTCTTCTCCCCCGATAGCTCAGTTTAGCCAGACGGCCAGCTCTAGGAAGGGTTCTGGTTGTCCCAAAGTCTTCCATTTAAGGATTATAGAGGCCACTGTGCTCTTAGGAACCTAAAGTGCAGCAGAAATATTTTTGTAACATTGGCCAGATCTGTGCCTTGCCACATTTCTGTCTCTGAGCTCTTCAGGCAGTTCTTTTTGACCTCATGATTCTCATTTGCTCTGAAATGCACTGTGAGCTGTAAGGTCTTATAGAGACAGGTGTGTGGCTTTCCTAATCAAAGTCCAATCAGTATAATCAAACACAGTGGGACTCAAATGAAGGTGTAGAACCATATCAAGGATGATCAGAAGAAATGGACAGCACCCTGAGTTAAATATATGAGTGTCACAGCAACGGGTCTGAATACTTAGGACCATATGATATTACAGTTTTTCTTTTTTAATAAATCAGCAAAAACGTCAACAATTCTGTGTTTTTCTATCAATATGGTGTGCTGTGTGTACATTAAAGAGGAAAAAAAAAAAAACTTAAATGATTTTAGAAAATGGCTGAAATATAACAAAGAGTGAAAAATTTAAGGGGGTCGAATACTTTCCGTACCCACTGTAATATATTAATATAATAATCTAATGATTTATTATATATATATATATATATATTATATAAATTATATTATACACTTGTTTATGTTAAGTGTTCTGGAACACGGTGTTAGCACGGTTTAGAATATAAAGGTAGAATATATGCAGGGTTTTCTTCATCTCTTTACCCTGCACTGTATACAATTAACTCTCAAAAAACATTCACACTTAACTAGTTTATTTCATTTGTGTAGGCCCATGTACTATACACAAATCTAAGGAGAGTTCTGTCATTTCTTACTGAAACCTGAACATTTTTCACAACATCTCTAGTTATGTATTGTGCTTTCTGGCATGGAAATTATATTTTAAATAGTGTGCTTTGGCTAAAACAAAGACATACTTGTTGTCTTTGCTAAGGCTAATTCCATTATTAGCATGCTTAAAAACATGGGCCATAATTTGACCAAAAATACTGAATTCTTAGCTAACGTTCTGGCAAAGTTCTCTCAAAGCTTCTCTCTGCATCTTACACAATGTTAAGGAACATTCTTTCACAGTCTCTGGTTCTTCATAAGGTTCTCATTATCTGGACATTTAGTGGACCTTTTACCAAACATTTTTTAAATGTTGCTACTTGTTTCGGAATGTTCAGAGAACATTCAAAAGTAATATTCCCATAATGTTTCCAAAATTATAAAATGGAACGCTCTCTTAACATTAAAAAAAAAATAAAAATCGAATCTACATTCAAAGAGCATTCAGATTGAATATTTATATAACTTTAAATGGGAACATTAACAAAACATAGCTGGATTGTGCACACTAAATTTTATCTTACCTTATTATACATATTATATAACTTGAATTGGAATGTTAAGCATTTCTTCTCTCTTTCCTCTTGTCAAACAAGTACAAGTATTATTATATTATTATTATTATTATTATAATTATTATTATTATTATTATTATTATTATTATTATTTAATGGCCAAATTTGATTGATGGAGCTGATGCCTGTGGGGATCAGTCATACTTTCTATTTTTTTTTTTTTGTGGGAAACAAAAAAAACGTTTTTCATACTACAAATATTAAAGGTGTAAATGAGTGTCAAGTGCAAAGATCGCTCATGAACGTTTTCAATTTTGTAATGAATGTCTTCTCGTAATCACATTTACTTGATAATTAATAACTGTTATGCTATTTCACATTACCACCCTTTCATTTGAAAGGCACATAAAACATAGACTGCAAAAACACAGACCGTGTTTGTGCATGTAAAAAAGTCATTTACCAAAAGGAAAGCAAACTGCATTATTATTTTCACTTCCACATAAGGTTTGAAGGACATACAAATGCTGAAAAGTTGTTGTAAGTTAGCACAGCTCTCCTATCACGATGCACCTGCCATTAAGGTGCAAAAAGATGCAGAATAAAACCTTGTCCTGACAGACTGATCCAGATATAATGTAAAATATCTCTCATTCCGGACTCTTCCAGCGGCAGACACACACACACACACAGGTGTCCCTGCTGCATAATTCATGTGACATTCACTCTCACACTGGCCTGGTTTCCTGTGAAGACCGAGCAGCAGAAATTACTCCAGTGTTTCTGGAGAGAGCAGACAGAAG
>JADLZN010008409.1:0-71474 GCA_018155175.1 Sinocyclocheilus anophthalmus | reverse complement strand
TATTATTATTATTATTATAGTTCAGGAATAGAGCTCAGAACCAGACTCAAACCTGTGTTGTATTAGCATCGCAGATCAATTTATTGGCGCATACAGTATGTGCTACCCGCTACCCATTAGGCCACAGGTCAGACAAGACTGTTCTGTTATAATTTATGCTCATTATTCTTGTTTTTTGACCACTCAAAAGCAGTGCAGAACCCACTGCATGTAAAGACAGAATACACACAAAGGTATTTACTCTGCATTCACAGTATGATGATAACAAAAACAAAAGAAAAATAGGCTTAGTTGAGGTGCACGATAAAGTCTTTGTTGAGTTTCAGAATGAGGAGCCAGCAGAATGATCAATCGGCATGCACTTTTTTGAGAAGATGTGACTTGAGGTGATGTATGGTTGTTTTTTTTTTGGTAAACAGTTATGTGGTTTGAGTGGCAGGAGCACTCACGGCTTATCTCTCGCTTTGAACTCTTGCTTATTTATTCTGAAACATAAGTGTCAAATTGGGTGAGTCCCAAAAAAAAAAAAAAAAACAATTAAGTGCTGTGCTGCTTATGCGGAAAAACAGCGGTAATTGATCGTTACCACGCGTGAATCCGACAATCACTGACGCTTTTAGCAACAGTCCCCTTTCAGTTCCCGCAGAGTAAAATGCTTCGTGCAGTCCTCTGAAATACTCAATGACCTTTCCAAAGCCTGTCAATTACAGGAAACCAATTAACATATTGTACTCAGTCCTGTTATTTTCTCCTTCTCACTTTCACTCCTTTTTCCCATTTTTGTCTCTCGGGTAACTGCTGGGGAGACTCGAGCTTCACAAATTAGTGGTGTGAGCTAGAGGACTCAATTACCTGGAAAAGGTCTCGTTCATGACACTGCTGCTCACAGCCCGCAGAGGAAAGCAGGGAGGGGATCGGGACCGGCACTGGGAGGGAACGGTTGGGAGAGAGGAAGAGAGAGAAAGTTAAAAGGAAGATGGACAGATAGGGGGTGAGAGAGGAAGTGGATGTGGGGAAAAAAAGGAAAGAATAAAAGCAGGTGATTTGATGTGAAGTGGTGTGGTTTCCTTTGCGGCTGTTCCAAAAATATGAGCGGAACTTCTTGGTCGCTGTCCATGGTGCTGAACTGCTTAACAAACCACTGGCTGCTGTCCATGGTGCTGAAGCCCTTGTGTCTAGCATGTGCCAATGTCTGCAATGATTAAAGGGCCATCTGCTCCGGGCTGGATGAATTATGACTGAGGGGAAAGTCCCTTCTATAACGTTTGATATGCATAATTGGTTCCGTTGTAGCTCGTCTCCGCACTTTGGAGTGGATTTCGGATGCCGCTCGCTCTGTGTCGGTCCATTAGGTGTTATTCTGAGGATGTATGAGTTCATTGTTGGAGCTTACCTTTGACAGAAAATTAATCTTTCTCCCTCTCTCATTTTATTTATTGTCTTCCGGTAGCAGTATTAGTGTTCTCTACTGTCTAGTGTTCTCTCTCTGTCCCCGTTCAGATGTGTCATCCTATATTATTGCAGTAATTGTTTCAGCCCTCTGAATGTAGCCGGCGCAATAACAATGTTAATGACCTCTCCGAAGTGAGCTGAACCTGTGTGCACTTGTGTCGAGATTATGGGGAAGAATGTTTTATATGTGGAAATGAATAGGTGTTATTGTGGCTATAAAGGGCTCTTCATTCTGCTGAATACAGATGTATATACAGTGTCAGCTGTGTAATCTTCCCATAAATCCTGCACTGTATACTTCCAGTCATAACATGTGAGACTCGTTGAAGAACAAAACTCCTGATGGTAATGATACAGTGGTGGAGGAGGATGTTTTCAGTGTTTTTGCTCTAATCATAATGATATTGAACTTTGGATTACATAAATATACTCTTTGTATACAGAATGTTTAGGCTTTGAAGAAGAATGCTATAATATGTCCCCCACCCCCCATACAGCCGTTTCTTGAAAAACATAAATTAAACATTAAAAGTTAGTTCACCAAAATGAAAATTCAGCCATTTATTCACCCTGGTGAGTAAGGATTTGGTGAAAAACAAACTGGCATCGAATGTATTATTTAACGAAAATCCTAACCTTGGCTGTTGGTTTTTAACTTTATTAGTGGAACAGTTCACTCTGATTTGCCCAGAAAAAGCACACAAGAGCTTTGAGAAATCAAGATTACACAACATGAAAAACCTTGAAATCCCAAAAATTTCTGGACCAGAACTACAGTTGTCAGATGATAGTCAAAATGACAGTTGACAGATGTGAATGTGATATCTTGTTATTGCTACAAACACAGATATTTTCACCATACAGAAAGTACATTGATTGTATTTTGTGTTGGATTTTCAATAATCTTGATTTCCCACAACTTTTGTACTTTTTCTGGGTGAATCGGAGTGAACTGCTTCACTAATTAGAGTGTCATGAACATGCAATTGTGCACAGAAAACCAACAGCCAAGGTCAGGATTTTCATTAAAATAATACATTAAATTTCAGTTTGTTTTTCACCAAATCCTATTGTGTACCCCCAGGACACTTGTCACATGGGATCATTCTGTGATACTTTTGCATCTTTTTTTCAAAGCTTGATGCTGGTTGCTATGCACTGCGATATATGGACAAACCACGAGCAGGAATGTTAAAAACTCGCATTTTGTGGTCTGAAAAAGAAAGAAGGGTATACAGCATTAGAACAACACCAGTGTGAGTAAACAATCACTCCATTTTTGGTTGAATTAACCCTTTAACCTTAACCCTAAACACTTTTTTTTCAGTGTTTTTAACCTATTAGAAGGACAAAAAATGAGCAAATGAACCACCTTTCACATCCAGTTGCTAAATGACTTCCTGTGTTTTAGTAGGCCAGCTCCCTGCAGATCGGTGCAGAGCATGTCCGCCCTCTTCATGCTCTCTGTTCCTCTAAGTGCATTTCATTCTATGACACTGATAGATGGAGAACAGTCATAAACTCTCCCACTGGAGGAGTTCTTCACTCATAATGGGAGACACCAGGACAGTGTTTTCCTGTCATTTTGTCACACATAAATCTGTTGGTTGTAGATGAGTGTTTCCTCAGCAATGGCCACTTTTGGCCTTGTGGACACATTTTTCACACTCTGACTATTTTATTTAATTTGTCTACAAACAATCTCCAGCAGTGAACAGACATGCCTTACAGGATAATGCTGTCATTTTGTTGCGAAAGTCATGAACACTTTCACCCCAGCGTCATTTCCATCACATTTCAAAATGTGCATTGTGCTTGAAAGCCGTTCGCGATTGCCATTTTATTCCAAAATGTTTAAAGTGCTCTAAAATACTCTTTTGCTAAGCATAATTTCATAGATATTGCTTTATTTGTCCTAAATACACACCGTTAAATATTATTTTCACACATTTCACACAAAGGTGTTTGACAATGTGAAAATATTCTGTTCACAATTTACCTTATTTTTTCTCATATTTCTTGATTTCATTGCAAGCATGCCCTTTACTGGCATGGTTTCTCTCTTTGAGGTAATTTCTAATAGAGAAACCAAAAAATAAATAAATGTAATAAATTAAAAAGTAACAAACATTACCCATAGTTGAAGAAACAGTCAGAACTATAATATGGCATGTACTGTCTAATGGAAGAAACATGTTTGACACTGTTTTGGTCAAACAGAGCTTTATAAATTAATTATTGTTACTCTATCCACAGGAAGAAAACAAAATGATGATATAAACAGAAAAAGGTGTTAAAGTACTAGTAAAAAGCTCAGTTTGCTCACTGTTTCACACTCTCACTCCAGAGCGGCACACTCTTCTTCTGCATGGGCCCACCGCCCTTTTGTAATGTACTGCCTGTACCATTTTTTGCATAAAGTAATAAACAGTTTAACAGCCAAAAACTTCAGTTTACAGAGTCAAAAGTCCAAAAATTGCTGTATGTTGGTTTCAAACAACTTTATTTTATAGTTTTCTCAAGAAAATTTATTTTTTATAAATGTCAAATGGGTTCAGGTTGCCACGTGTTTGTAGTTGTGTTTTGTTTTTTAATGTTGAAAAATGCTGAAGAGAAGACTTTTTGTATTATTATTGAAAAAAAAAATGTTGTAGAACATTTTTTATTTTTTATACTTAAATCAAACTATATAAAAATATAATACAGTACATAAGCTCCAAATATTTAATGAAAATATATTATTAAAAATGATTGTGTATTATATAAACAGAGTTGTTGTACGTTTAGAGATGAAGCATAGGAAAGTATTGCATATTGCTATTTTATATGTAATATAATATAATTATATACAAATATAATACATAACAAAGACAGTCCAAATGTCCTTCAACAATTATTGTTTTTAAAACACATGCAGCATTCTAAAAGTCATTATTGATGGTTCACCATCCAGAAATCCACTGAGAGCCACAGACTGGGTGCTGAGGGAAGGTTTCTGAAACATTCAGTGAACAGAAAACATGAAGTCATTTGGGATTGCGACAGTGAACAACAGTCAAAACTTCAGCATTGCTCTCTTAAGGTCCTTAAATATGCATATAGGCTACTAATAATGTTAAATACCAGAGACAGGCTTATTTAAGTTAATTTATAATCACTCGCACTACTGCTTTGCAATTAATGGTGCATGAACTTCTACTATTCTCCAAAAACAAATAAATAGATAAATTAAAATAGAACAAGGGCCCATGAAACCTCCAAAGCAAGTCCCAGAGGAAATGTTCTCTTGGAGTGCTCAAATCTCAGGACAGCCAGTGCATCCAGCGGTAATTAACTCTCAAACAGTTTGTGAGATCAGCTCTGGATTTCCACTCTCCTTATTTCTCCCCGAGTCCTGCTGATGGGTGATTATAACTGTGAAGAGCTGCAGGAGACCTCGCTCTCCCATTTACTCAGTCCAAAACACTCTCTAATCACACTTGAGTGTGGAGCGTGATGTATCGGACTGAGTCTGAGTGTATGATGGATTTCACACACACACAAAAAAAAAAAAAATCGATTCACTATCATGAGAGAGAACCTATTTTCTTAGTTATCCAGTTTAGTTTCATTTTAGTAATCATTTTTACTAATCACATTTTTTTTATTAAATTCCTCACTATATCTTGATCATTTCGTTGACTAAAATATGTCAGTGTTTGTTATTCTGTATGATTATTTCTATTTTAGATTATTTTTATTATGGTTATTATTATTTTAGTTTCATTTTATTGAATTCCATGCATTTAATCAGCAGCTCCTGCATCTTAAAATAGTGTGAAGATATGTTTGGGTATAATTTCCAATTTGAACTCAGCAACATTTGTTAGCTCACAGTAGTTCATGTTTTAGTCTGTTGTTTTCTGTAGAAGTTCTGCTCTGCTGAAGTGTCGTGTTTCATTAGAGTTTTAGTTCTTGGTTGGCTGACTAAAATATAAACCTCATCAGTATCAGCTTTCATCAAATATACTTCACGCAGCCGCTGGTAAACTGTGTTCTGTGCTCAAAGCACCACACTGGGTTCTGTTTTAATCGCCCAACTGAAAAAGAAACCCCTTTCCCTGACAACCAGCAGCAGAGCAGAACTTTTACAAAAACAACAGATTAAAACATGAACCACTGAGTTCCAATTGAAAATTACACTACAAAGTCTTACCCTTCCTAGATGCAGGTGCAGTTATGATTGTATATATGCAATACTTTTAAGAATATAATATAATATAATATAAATGCAAATCAGAGTTATTATATTTAACTAAAATTAAAACCTTTCAAAACAAGAATTACTTACAAATAACTAAATTTACTAACAATAAATAAATATGGAAAATATGGTTTTGCGCTAGTCTGTTAGTCTAATAATACTAATATAACTATAACTAAAATAAAAATGTATAAAAACAATACATAGACACACATATATAAAACCTACTAAAACTAAAAACACAAATGAATTGCTAAAAATGAAACTATAACTTAAGATGAAAATGAAAAATCCAAATATCAATGAGAAACTAATCATTTCTGATTTCTAATTTCTAAAATCTGGAGTTACTAACTTGGACATAAAGCAATAGTGTAGATTAAAATATCATAATTTTGCAACAACAAAAAAAAGTCATCATCATAAATACCAAACTGGATTTTTTTTTCTTCCCTTTCAGTAACACATTTCAGTCACGGTTTTGTCACTGTAATAAAGAGAGCCCACCCAAACTCATTTCTCATTAAATATTCTTAATCATTATCAGATGGTGGTCCAGATGGTCCGTGGTGCAGTTCATTTTGCCAGGTCATTTTTACAGATGTGCTTTCACACATAAATCATTCATGTTATCGTGGAGAAAAGAAAAAGCCCAATGATGTTTCTCCTAATCATTTTGATTTCGCTACATGATTGAAGCTGAGAGCTGACAGGCATCTGTATCCTCCAGGTGTACAGAAACAAATACGTGAGTATAAACCTTCACAGTTAACAGCTTTTAAAGTACAAGGCGGAGCTGTACAGAACAGATTTCCTTTTTCCTCCCTGTCCCGAAAAGCTGCTCTTTGGGGTTTACAAGGTTTTCATCTTGACAGCAGAAGAGAAAAACACACCTCAGTGTAAGACGGAGAGACATAAAATGAAAAATATGGGCAAAGCTGGAGGAAAGAAACCAAGCGATGCACTGAAAGAATGGAGCCGAATGGAGTTTAGAGTCATTGACATCTATTTCTCTCCCTCATATGTCCTCACAGGTTCCATCTATCCATTAATCACCTCCACCCATAAACACTTTCCTACCTCCCTCCTCTCTCTCTTTCACCTGATCACAAATGGCTGTTTGCAGTTCCAGTGTGTGGCCTCCGTGAGAGGAGTCTGGGGAGTCATGTATCACTTCTGCTAACACCGTTCAAGGCTCTTTCAGGAGACAAACAAGGATGATGGGGAAACGCCACAGAGACCTGCGCATGATACATGACACTGCAGCTCCACTTTACCAAGATATATTAGCTCTGTCCAGATGGACGGTGTCAATATTCAGAGAGGATGGCAAGCTAAAGGTGAAGTGTGTCATTTTCATTGAAATACCCAGTGCAGAGACTAAAAGTAACCATTCATAGTTTGACTTTCCCAAATAAATACTGTGTCAACGACATGCGTTTCAGGTGTTTGTTTGTTTGGAAAGTCTCTTATGCTTACCAACGGTGCATCAGTTTAATCAAAAATGTAGTAAAAACAGTAATATTGGGAAGTGTTATTACAATTAAAAATAAACATGTTGTTTGTTTTTATTACGTCGATGGGAAAGATGAATTTCCAGAAGCCATTACTCCATTCTTCAGTGTCACGTGATCCTTCAGACATGTAAATTCTAAAATGCTGATTTGTAGCTTAAGAAATATATCTTTTTTTAATCAATGTTTCATTGTTTTGACATTGTTTAATATACAGAATAACACAGACAAACAATCAGCTTCTGCAACAGAAAAAACAAACAAAAAAAACAACATGTAAATGACATAGCAGGGTGTATATATCTTCTATATGATATATATATAATATCTATATATATTATCTATATATATATATATATATACGCAAATATACGGAACATGAATTTAAAAATATACAAAGTACAAAGACTATACATGTACAAAAGATTATGTAAAAAGAAATATATACCCATACAAAAATCTTGACATACAAACAATTGGAACAGCGCTGAAAGAAGTCTACGTCAATAAAAAAGAGGCAATTATAACCCAAACAGGGAACCTTAAACACGACTCTAAAAGCCATATATATTATCTATAAAAAAAAGATTAACACAAAAAAAAAGCCAGACAAAAAGTGAGAATATATCTTATTATACTCAATTCTGAACAACGGTTTGCGCTTAAGATTTTGGCTAAACCTGGAGACAGTTTTACAATAGATGATATATATATACCATCACTTTATGATCAATTGAATGGCATTCTTGCAGAATAGAGTATAATTTATTTTCTAGTTATATTTTTAAATATTTATTTTATATTTGTTGTATTATTTTAATCGTGTTGACCTCAAACTTTTCACCCCTTAGTGTTTTGTTTTTTTTTTTGTGTTACTTTATTTTGTAGCTATTCATGAACAAAAAATGTCATAACTTAATGTAAAATGTACCTAATGAAGTGGCAGAATTTTCACTCTCACTTTAAGGAAAGACATACAGTAGTTGTAACCAGAACTGCAGTATGTGAATGCAATGCTCACTTCAGGAATGTGTGAATAGCCTTGAGTGTTGAAATGTTATTTGAACAATTAATGAGAGATTTCCATTGCAGAGATAGTGTTTGAGAATTCTAAATCAAAATACCTGATTTGAATGCCAAATGCATTAATGAAGACGCAGATCTATAATGAATCACTTTGCATGCAGTTTCATCCTGTTGACAACCCAGCTGCCGTAGATTCTGATCATCCATGAGAGCCCGTTAATTAATATACAGTTCACTTTCATAATCCCAGACCAATCAAATATGGTATCAAAAGTGTTTGTCTCTAAAGATATAGGTTTACTTAACACCAGCCATACCAATGATAACAGAGACTATTACATAAAAATAAAAAAAATTGGTAACCTGTAATAGTCTTATTTAGACAAAGTAATTATAATTAAGCCTTGTCCATTAGGAAGCGTAGCTCATTTCTTTGTAGTGTTCTGCCTCTTACTTCATCAGATTAGATCTGCAGTTGGACGACAGCACCTGTGTGACAGCTGAGTCTGCAGAGCAGGTACTCATCATCAGCCAAGTTAATTGAAATCATCAAATTATAAATCAAGGGCCCACTCAGTAATGAATCAATTTCTATGCAGTTTTATTCCTCTGCCCTTTCGGTTGTGCAATGTCTAATTAAGGATTTATGGCGAAGTAGCATTGTTTTCTGTTGATCTCGGGATAATCTCTAAGCAATCAGTGGGGGGGGGGGGGGTCAGAATTGCACTAGCAAAGGTTAACTCATTCAGCTCAATCAGAAATGATGCCTATTATATTCCTGTGCATTTTAACAAAGCCGGATAGTTCAGTCCTTCACATTTAGTAATTTTAATGAACCTGTGGCTGTCAAACCGGTGGGTTGTGACCCCAAAAAACTGGAGGGTGAAAAAAAAAAGTTTGTTTGAAAAAATTCAAATAATAAATCCCAACTAACCATTTCTAGTGTGCAGGACTGCACAAATAAATAGGCTTATACACTTTAAAAGAAAAAACACTTACCCTTTTCTTTATTTTTGGCATCAAACGTTTTCTAATTAAACTTTTAAGAGCAAATTCATCTTTCCATGGTATATGATGCCAAAAATTATATATACTATTCAAAAGTTCGGGGTTAATAAGATGTATATTAGATATCACACCCAACCCACCAAACCACACACCACACTCTATAATAATTATAATATATATCTATATATATATATTAATGCCATTCAATTGATCAAAAGTGTCAGTAGCTGACACAAAAGTTGTAATTTTACAAACAATTTCTATTTAAAAGAAATGCTGTTTTAACCTATTATTCATCAAACTGAACTGTTTGGATTTACTGTACTTTTAATCCAGTAAGTGCAGCCTTTGAGAATATTAGAAATGTCTTTCAAAAATCGTATCAACTTTAAAGTGTTGAATGGTAGCGTAAAGTAAATGATAATACAAACCTGACTACCTTAATTTAGGTTATATTTTAATAATTGTGCATATTGTTGGGCCTATATCTTAATACTATTAATCTACTTGTTTACTTGTCTATATTTTAGTATTGTGTAGGTTGCCATTTGATGTTCAATATAAAATCTGGGCTCTGAAGCATCTGAAGAACAACATTCAAAGTCACTCCTTCTGGGTTGAATGTTGCATGGCCAAATCTACAAACTAGAAGTTTGGACACACTCCATTTTGAATGACCTCAGTGCTTGGATCAAAAGTGCTGTTTGCTGGATGCCAGGATCATTTGTTTCCGGTATCCAGGCTTGATTCCAGGCTTCATTATGATGAGAGAAAATGAGTTCTTATACGGCACAAACAACGATCACACAAAGTTTTACTTTTTAAACTTGTTAATGATGATTCAGATGAGAGGGCACTGCACCCTGTGTACTGCATCTCTCTGAGGTCCGTGATAGTATTGTCCCGCACGCTGATGAGAGAGTGCCTCCAATAAGCAATTAATCAAGACAGTTGAGTCAGTGTTGAGTCATACACAATCCCACCATTTTCCTTATAATGTTGACGCACACATCTCTTCATCAACACGCTGTTTTTCCAATTTGAGCTGTCACAGCCAATTTCCTGGATGGTCTTAAATAAATAGATGGTGATGAAGGGGCTTAACAGGACAGAATAAGCAACTGTGAAGAGGTTTGAGGCCTTAATGTATTGCATGCATTGTAACTTCACTGGAAATTGTAAATTAACGGAGACAAGAAAGTGTGAATGGAGCGCCGGGATTATTTATTTGTTGTTGTTTTATCTTGTTTGTTGTTTTGTGAGTTTACTCAATAGACAGGGCTCTGTGATTTTTAAAACAAACAAAACAAATAAATGAATAAATTACCATAAATCGTTTCAGTCAGGGAAATTATAAAATAAAATAAAAATATATAAATGCAAAACCTAAAGCTTTATAACCTGAACCTGAAAATTAGAACTGTTTTCCTTGGACCATATAACTGAATTACACACAAGGTTAGGTTGTAAAATTACTACAACCTAACAACTAAACGCTATAGATACAACGAACATCATACTTATATATAAAATTACTATATTTATAACTACAATTTACCTATCGTATGCGCAAGAGTTGAGAGCGGTATTTAGTATTATTTATATACGGTACAATATTGTTTTTAAATTCTCATTTGAATGACCTTGCTGTGATGTGTCTTTTAATGTTTTTTTGTTTTAAAGGGCCCATTTTTTTTTTTTTTTTTAATAAACTGGTTACTAGAGCGTTATATACTGCTGCCTATTTTAGTCAGTTATGTACTATTATTTATATCTCGGTATCTAGTATATTACTAATATTTTGAAATAAGTTTATTTTTGTTGGATTTGATTAGTAATGTATTAGTTTTTCTTATATTTCGTTTCTATTTATTATTATTATGTATTATAATTGTTGTTGTTAGTTGTCTTTCCCCATTCAACTAGATAGGAGCTGTACTTCTCTGCCTCACAGAAAAACAGATGCCCAGGAGTATTATCCTGCAAGATACTCACCAACTTGCCTGACTTACCTTAAAGGCATTTAGGTCAACTTGCATTCAATTTCTCTCACACTCTAGTATAGTATTATTAGTTTTATAAATATATCATAAAATGATAAATAACATTTAGGGTGAAGCCGCTGAAGTGTCCAGCTTGCCTGTCAACTGACTTGGCTTCAGTCAGCCTGTTTCCCATGTGTCTGGTTGATGTGGTGAGAAGTACAGCCTCACAGTCGTGTAGACAGTCTTTCGAGAGAAGAGGGCAGTGGGATGAACCGGCCTGTGAACGGTGCCAGTCGTTTGGGTCGAGAGGGTCAGGATGGAAAACAGACGGGGAAGAGCCATTATTTTATGCCTCATTTCCGCTGATGGACAGCGAGAAAAGATGACAAAACAGAGGAGGTAAAAAACCTCAGGAAGTCATGTTAGACTTGATTTGGTAACATTTCCTCTCTCAGGCCATTCGGCGGTGAGAGATCGAGGTTTTTAACACTGCTGAATCATATGCTATTAGCAGACATGGCAGAGTCTTCAGGGGCTAAATCCTGTATCCTAAAGGATCTCTCTTTAAGTTCAAGTCGGTCATGCTTATGGGGACGCCTTGAAAATGAGTTCTAAATGCACAGTTCCATCACCTGTATTTTCCGGATAACTTACAGGTTTAATGGCCAGAAAGTCACTTCGGTCAATAGCTTTTTGTCATATAATTGTCAATGCCAGTGCATATCCCAATGAGGGTGCTTTTTATATTATTATGATTCAGGCGATATGTGCCCTGTGGAGCCCATTACCGTTAATGATGTATAGCTGACTCACTGTAACAAAAATACTTAATGGGGTAAAACTGGGTAATGACTAATTTCAAAGCCCCCCTATGGACATGAATTTTCATGAAATATATAAAACCGAGGCATGTATAATATGGGTCAAAAGGGGAATTATTTAAGAAATAATCTACTTACATGGATCAAATTTGAAACACAGATGAAATTATGCAGTTTACATAATACTTTGCTTATGCCATACGTCTGTAATGACTGGGTGGTCAAATTATCTGTCACTGACAATAGAGTTTGATATTATTTAAAGGTTTATAGGGTACTGTGGGCATAAAATAATAAAAATAACCATTAAGTAATGGTTCTACTCTCTCTCTGCTCTCTCTCTGCTATCGCGAGAGATAATATACAGTACTCTGAAGATATAGGATCATAAGTCACAATCAAAACAAGAATACTTGTAATCAGTCAGGTACATATTAAACTGATCCAAAAGAGGGACAAGTGAATCGTCTTTTTCAACTTATATCTGCAAGAATTAGATTAAAACATGTTATAATTCAAAAGCAAACTTAAATATTAACTATTTTCAACATGATTCATTACTACGGAGATATTCCTGAGCAGGCAAATCGGCTGCTAAGCATTACACTGATTTTGACGGATTGTGTCACTACTGAAGACCAGAGTAGAACTAGTAAATACATTAAAAAAAACCTAATACAATAGAAACAGAGTGATTTGGCAACCATGGTTAGAAGTGTTAGTGATAAATAATAAAATAATCTGAAGTAAAATAAAAAAAATAAAAAAAAATAATAAAGGCCTTTTTCCAAGGATGGTACAATACGAGACTGATACTCTATTTCTGTAGCAAAGACTGTTGGACTCCTTTACATAGTGAAATACTGCAAAGTAGCTCTGTAAACAAAAATAATAGATTGAACCAAGTAATTTCTTCATAAGAAAAGGTTTTTCTTTGTGTGAGGGTTTATTGAGCAGGATATTCATTGTGTTTGGATCTTTTCCACTCTCTCTGACAGGCCTGGAAGGATTATGGATGCGATCATGGTTCGGACTGTTTCTCTAACATTTGTCATTCAGTTATCAAACTGCCAATTCTCTTCTTTGGAGGGGTGGAGGGTGAGAGGATGGTGGGCTTGAAATGAGCATGAGCCAGCAGAGAGATTTATACTAATCCAAATCTTGGATTGATGTTCATAGAATATCACGACCATGTGTGTGTGTGTGTGTGTGTGTGTGTGTGAGAGAGAGAGAGGAGTGTGAGTCATACTCTTTAGATTAGGAAATTCAGTGTGTATTCAAGGGCCATTTCTTGGCATGTCACAATCCAAAATCACCAATTAATTGCCAGAAAATACCACCCGAGAGCTGTATAGTACATCTGTCATCTTCTTCATGACATCTTTTTGGAAGTGTCAGGATGTGAATATTAAACACTTAATCTCAATCCACCATATTATGCTTCTAAATGTCCACTGGACATTAATTTGACAGCGCAGGTCTTTTAGTATTAGAATGAACTAGCATGTTTAGATGTCAGCAGCATGCAAGAAACTTTATTTAGAATGCACCATGCTTTTTTGCCTCTCAGTAAAAAGCAGTGCCTCTCTATGACAATTTATTGATGAAATCTAAGAAGCTTTGACGTCAGATATTAATCATTGTTTGTGCAAGCAATACTAGTTCATCTCTGCGGATTTGAAAAGCAAAAGGCTCCACATTAAGACATGAAACGAACCAAGACCAGCCGCAGCTACAGCCGGTCCTGCTAATTAATAATGGTTTATATCAGTACCATGAGATTCAGTTTGGAGGAGGCACAACAGAACAAACAATGGGGGGGGGGTCTTTGAAATGCATATTATGTTGAACTTCACAGCCGAAAAATACTGTTTGTGGGAATAATGAAGTCTTTAACTATTTTAGTTCCTTTCAAACACACACAAAGATCTCCCACGTCGAATCAGATAATAGCGAGAGACAATTTAAAGGTAACAAACGGTTTCTGGTGGTTTATTGGCTGTGATGTTGTTTATGTTCTGCTAAGCATTACTTTAGATCTTCGCTTGGAACATTAAAGTCTATTACATTCTTCCCAGACAGGATCCAGCCTAAAACCCAGTGTTTTAATCTGGTCTACTGTATTCCGTATTAGCATGGCTTTGATTTCTCTCCCTTGGTTCAGTCACATTGAAGGTCATTTGAAAACTCTTTGATGCACAGCTACTCCAGGCGTATAATCGGATGTAAAAACAGATGTAGACCTCCTCATTATTTTTAATAAAAGGAAAAACAAGCCAGAAGAAGAAAATCATGTGGTAATGGTATGTAAACAAAACTGCAGTAATTAAAAAGAAGAAGTGGAAAATCAATCAATAGAAATTTTTTTTAAAAAGTTCCCACGTATTAGTTAGATACCGAACTTCACAATTACACATGCCCAGATTGTTAATATGCAAATTTGAAAGTAATGATGGCAAAAGAGAACAGAAATTTCTTCCAGTATATGAGCCGTTTGAATAATCCATCAAAAGTAACAAATAACAAAACCATTAGATACAGCACTTAGTTTATTTTATTGGCCGTCACACAGCCATATGTATCTTATCAGATTCATGCATGATGCATTTGATGCACACATTTAAAGGACAGAATGATTATGATGGTCATTACATAAATGGAAACACATCTGTTTTTATCATTTCATTTGAGGAATGCTCACATATACAGTGGGTACGGAAAGTACTCAGACCCCCTTAAAGTTTTCACTCTGTTGTTAATATTGCAGACTTTGCCTTAACATAATTAAGTTAATTTTTCCTCATTTAATGTCACAGAGAACCCCAGATGACAAAGTGAAAACAGAATTTTAGAAATGTCTGTAGATTTATTAAAAAGGAAAAACTGAAATATCACATAGTCCTAACTATTCAGACCCTTTGCTCAGTATTTAAAAGCACCCTTTTGATCTAATAAAGCCATGAGTCTTTTTGGAAAAGATGCAACAAGTTTTCACACCTGAATTTGGGGATCCTCTGCCATTCCTCATTGCAGATCCTCTCCAGTTATGTCAGGTTAGATGGTAAACGTTGGTTGACAGCCATTTTTAAGTCTCTCCAGAAATGCACAATTGATTTTAAGTCAGGGCTCTGGCTGGGCCAATCAAGAACAGTCACAGAGTTGTTGTGAAAACACTCCTTCGTTATTTTAGCTGTCTGCTTAAGGTCATTGTCTTGTTGGAAGGTAAACATTCGGCCCAGTCTGAGGTCCTGAGCACTCTGGCGAAGGTTTTCGTCCAGGATATCCCTTGTACTTGGCCGCATTCATCTTTCCCACGATTGCAACCAATCGTTCTGTCCCAGCAGCTGAAAAACACCCCCACAGCATGATGATGCCACCACCATGCTTCACTGTTGGGACTGTATTGGAAAGGTGAAGAGCAGTGCCTGGTTTTCTCCACACAAACCCCTTAGAATTAAGGCCAAAAAGTTCTATATTGGTTTCATCAGACCAGATAATCTTATTTCTCACCATCTTGGATTCCTTCAGGTGTTTTTTTTAGCAAACTCCACGCGGGCTTTCATGTGTCTTCCACTGAGGAGAGGCTTCCGTCAGGCCACTCTACCATAAAGCCCCGACTGGTGGAGAGCTGCAGTGATGATTGACTTTCTACAACTCTCTCCCATCTCCCGACTGCATCTCTGGAGCACAGCCACAGTGATCTTTGGGTTCTTCTTACCTCTCTCACCAAGGCTCTTCTCACCCAATAGCTCAGTTTGGCCGGACGGACAGCTCTAGGAAGGGTTATGGTCGTCCAAAACGTCTTCCATTTAAGGATTATGGAGATTATGGCTCTTAGGAACCTTAAGTGCAGCAGAATATTTTTTGTAACCTTGGCCAGATCTGTGCCTTGCCAACAATTCTGTCTCTGATCTCTTCAGGCAGTTCCTTTGACCTCATGATTCTCATTTGCTCTGACATGCAATGTGAGCTGTAAGGTCTTATATAGACAGGTTTGTGGCTTTCCTAATCAAGTCCAATCTGTATAATCAAACACTGCTGGACTCAAATTAAGGTGTAGAACTATCTCAAGGATGATCAGATGAAATGGACAGCCCCTGAGTTAAATATATGAGTGTCACAGCAAAGGGTCTGAATACTTAGGCCCACGTGATATTTCAGTTTTTCTTTTTTAAGAATCTGCAAAATGTCAACAATTCTGTTGTGTTGTCAATTATGGGGGGCTGTGTGTACAGTAATGAGGAAAAAAAAAATAACTTACAAATGATTTTAGCAAATGGTGCAATATAACAAGGGAGGGAAAAATTTAAGGGGTTCTGAATACTTTCTGTACCCACTGTATAATATATATCTAGATATATATATATATATCTATATATATTTAGGTTATATATCTTTTATAATATATATTATACTATACACATGGTTATGTATAATGTTCTTGATCACGGTGTAGCACCGGTTTATAGACATAGGTAGATAAGGAGGTTTTTTTCATCTCTTAACATGCACTGATACAATAACTCTTAAAAAAATTTCACACTCTCATGGTTATTTTCATTTGTGTAGGCCCATGTACTATACACAAATCTAAGGAGAGTTCTGTCATTTCTTACTGAAACCTGAACATTTTTCACAACATCTCTAGTTATGTATTGTGCTTTCTGGCATGGAAATTATATTTTAAATAGTTGATGCTTTGGCTAAAAATGACATACTTGTTTGTCTTTGCTAAGGCTAATTCCATTATTAGCATGCTTAAAAAACATGCATACTTGGAAAAAATTAATTGAATTCTTAGTAACGTTCTGGCAAAGTTCTCTCAAAGCTTCTCTCTGCATTCTTACACTAATGTTAATGGAACATTCTTTCAAAGTTCTCTGGTCCTTAATAATGTTCTCAATACTCTGACATTTTAGTTGGACTTTTTTACCTAACATTTTTTTAATGTGCTACCGGTTTCAAATCGTCAGAGAACATTCAAACGGAATTATTCCATAATGTTTCCAAAATTATAAAGGACACGCTTTAACATTAAAAAAAAATAAAAATCGAAGCTAAATTCATAAGAGCATTCAGATTGATATTATATAACTTTAAATTGGGAAATAAACAAAACATTTAGCTGGTTGGTGCATCAATAAAATAGTTAGTATTGAATATATTATAATATTATATTAAATTTGAATTGAATGTTAAGCATGTTCTTCTCTCTTTCCTTATGTAAACAATGTACAAGTTATTAGATTATTAGTTATATTATATTATAATATTATGAATTATTAATTATTATATATTAATGGCAAAATTGTTGATTGTGATGGAGATGATGCCTGTGGGGAAAGTCATACTTCTATTTTTTTTTTTGGGATGGGAAACAAAAAAAAGTGTATACTACAAATATTAAAGGTGTAAATGAGTGTCAAGTGCAAAGATCGCTCATGAACGTTTTCAATTTTGTAATGAATGTCTTCTCGTAATCACATTTACTTGATAATTAATAACTGTTATGCTATTTCACATTACCACCCTTTCATTTGAAAGGCACATAAAACATAGACTGCAAAAACACAGACCGTGTTTGTGCATGTAAAAAAGTCATTTACCAAAAGGAAAGCAAACTGCATTATTATTTTCACTTCCACATAAGGTTTGAAGGACATACAAATGCTGAAAAGTTGTTGTAAGTTAGCACAGCTCTCCTATCACGATGCACCTGCCATTAAGGTGCAAAAAGATGCAGAATAAAACCTTGTCCTGACAGACTGATCCAGATATAATGTAAAATATCTCTCATTCCGGACTCTTCCAGCGGCAGACACACACACACAGGTGTCCCTGCTGCATAATTCATGTGACTTTCACTCTCACACTGGCCTGGTTTCCTGTGAAGACCGAGCCGCAGAAATTACTCCAGTGTTTCTGATTGCAGAGAGAGCAGACAGAAGGTCTAGGGTTCATTTGTGTTCTGTGGGAGACTAGACAAAAGAACGCCATTTATTTTCTCTCTCTTCTTCTCTTTAGTATGCTGGCATTTAATGTCGTTTCTCCAGGAAAGTTTGGAAGAAAAAAAGTGCCTGTGTGAGTTGAATGTTAATAAAGAGACGCAAAGTGGTTATATAACAGTTTAACCGAGAAAAACTTGTTTCCTTTACAATAAGGCATGAAGTATAACCTCAATCAGTAATTTTAAAGGGGTCATATGATGCGATTAAATTTTTTCCTTTCTCTTTGGAGTGTTAAAAGCTAATTGTGCATAGATAAGATCCCTAAAGTTGCAAAAGACTAAAGTCATCAACTCCAAAGATATATTCTTTATAAAAGTTAAGAGTCAAACATGCCTACCTAAAATGGTTCGTTCTAACATGCCCCCACATATCTAACTCACTATGTGGGAAGATTTGCATAACACCGCCAAGTGTTCACGCAAAGAAAGAAGGCATAATTTTATTCTCGCTGTAGTATTGTGTTGCCGCTACCCCCATGTCGTGAAGACTCGGTAGGTGTTTCGTTGTGAAAGGAAACTACTTTGTTTGGTCTTCCAAAACGATATCCGCTTCGTCATGCCTAGAACTGATCCGTGATGGTCGCTGAGGTACATAATAACTTAGTGCTGTGGATCGCCGGATCGGCTTTCACCACTCCTTCGCCGGGACCGCCGTTCTCAAACCCCCGCCGCCTCAGCTCACTAAACCGGGGCTCCCCTCACGCTAGGCCACTGTGGTTGTCGTTGGAAAGCGAAATACGTTTGGTCTTCCAAAATGAGGGGATGAGATACGCTTCGTCTGCTAGAGCTGATCGTGCCGGCGCTGAGGGATGAGGAAATACTTCAACTTGTGCTGTGTGATCAACGGCACATTTATGGAGGACTGTGCTACTGATCCTGGGAGAGTTAACGTTAGACTAAAAATGCCGGCAGTTATGAACTCACGTAAGTACGTTGCATTATGACTGTGACCTGATGATTCAAACGTGAGTTTTGGGCAGTGTGGAGTAGCACTTGTTGTTTGTCATTTCTATGATCACAAATGCAGACAGGGTTTTATGTTTGCGCGATACAATGCAACGCAACGCGTAAAAATACAGCTTAAGTCATTTTAATCAGTAATTATGTCCCCACTGGATGCAACAAATGCCTCGTTTATAATGGGTTTTAATGTTTTGTCTCGTCGCTCCGGCCGAACAGGTCATCACAGTATGGTAGGGGTGTAACATTTCCATCACACGTTTGAGGTATTAGGCCAATCACAATGCATTGGATAGCTGGCCAATCAGAGCACACCTCGCTTTTTCAGACAGATGAGTTTTGTAAAAATCGACGCGTTTCAAAAAGGCGGGCATAGGTAGAAACAATAATGTACAGTATGTGGGAAATAATGTGTTTTTTTTTACTTAAACCGCATAAACACATTTCATTACACCAAATACACCAAATAATGTTCTTTTTAGCAGCATCATATGACCCCTTTAAAGTTCAGATTCCTGGTGCTGTTAAACATTGTATTAAATTCTCAGACAGTCTCATGTAAATGACTTTTAAGAATATTATCTTTATCCAGTAAACACAATTTTACTATTAATTGTGGAAATAAAGATGCAAATTATCCTTTTGTACTCCAGAAATGATCCAGCCAACTGATTTCAACCATGTAATTGCTAGCTTCCAAAATCTGTAAATTCCTCATAATTCAAGTACAAATATCTAAACATTCTTAAATCAATATACATTTTCTTGAGATGCAGAAAACTTTTACATCGAAATATTAAGTCTTGCTTTCCAAAAAAGTGAGTTTTTGCTTAAAACACAATAAAAGACTGCCAGTGGAGTAAAAAAAACAATCTTGTTTTTCCCTTGGAATTAAGTTGAATTTTCTTACCACATTGACTGATATTTTCGAGGGCAATAGAACTCCAATAATGTGATACAGTACATCTTTCAGAAAACAAGACTTAACATCTTTAGTAATTTTGCTTCTCATCTATCTATCTATCTATCTATCTATCTATCTATCTATCTATCTATCTATCTATCTATCTATCTATCTATCTTATCAGTCTATCTATCCATCCATCCATCCATCCGGTTTCAAATACAAGGGTAAATAATAAACTGATCGGGTATTTTTAATTTGCAATGTGTTTAATTCACTGAATTAGCCAAAAATAGACATCATCCATTTTTCCAGAGAATTTCCACCAAAGAAAATTTGTAATATATACAGATTATACTGTGATATAAAATGATAAAATTTCCAGGTTCCCACAAAGTTAGTTAGTGTCTGACCCTCCAGGCAAAAACCACCCCAACTAAGTCCCGTCCTCCATCTCTCACGCAACAATTCGCTGCTACAAGCTTCTTCAAACTGGTTTCTGCTTTTCCCAGCCAATTGTTTGTGACAGTATATCATAACCTCAGATGTATTCCGTAATTTCAGTAATAGCGTCGCATCAGTGAGTCTGTTGATAGTCTTTTGATCATCAGAAATAAAGTCTCTGAAGAGCATTAATGAGGCGCTGTGTCAGGCGTGTTAGCGTTTCCCCATTAGATACTGTGCTTATTATTCCATATTCTGCATTATATTTACACAATAGCCTTCACAAAACACCTGATGCAGTGATGTTTTATATTTATTAGTTCAGATAAAAAGCCTTCCTTTAGGAATTAAGCTGGAATAGATGCTCCCTGCTCTCATTTCCATAATCTAATAGTGTGTTTATGAGGGAGAGTGTTTATGTTGCTGTCTGAATAGAAATTATGCTTGCAGACAAAAAATGAGTGCATGAGAGAGGAAGGAGGAAAAGAAAGAGAGAGTGTTTAACATCCTCCTCAAGCTGCATTGTAGTCTCAATAGACGTTGAAAAATATACACACATACTTAAACACACACACAGGCATGTATTAATAATTTAGTAGCCATGTCTCACTAGGGTTCCCATATGAAATATTATTTCCTTCATTAATGGAGTTTAGAAGGGGACAGAGTGCAATTGTTTCTCTCAGCAACGGAATGTAATTGTGTGTGTCTCATCTGAACTTCGAGTCAGAACCCCTGAATGCTCCGGCTAAACAAGAAATGCACACATAATGAAATATTCATCAAAACAATTGAGCGCAATAATTGTATTGACAGTGGGGTAGGCTTTGTGGTCACCTGTGTGTGCGCGCGTGCGTGTGTGTGGGTGTGTGTGTGTTTGTGCATCTGGTTTTGCTTCAGGGTGTGTGTGTGTGTGTGTGTATGCATTTGTAAGTGAATGTGTAGGAGTGCTTTTACAGGTCCTTGCAATTGGACTTTTTTTGTGAAGGTCTGGAGGTAAAAAAATAAAATAAAATGAATATCCAAAATTTATTTTTTTAATTATTGTATAAACTTTTTTAGACATAACTATCATAGAGACAGAGCTCTGGTGCATGCTTTTGTAATCAGTTTCATATCTAGTCTTTTTTTTTCTCTCCATATTAACATTATTATTAAAAGAGGTCCAGTTCCAAAAATACTACCATTATTGACAATTATGAAGTGAAATCCACCTATCAAAGAACTCACTGTCACCATGGAAATGGAAATTGCAAGCAGGGTTTTGATGAATTTTTGGCAGGATAGAGTAAACCAGATACCTGACTAATGTTACTGTAGTTAATAGGATAAAAAAAGAAATAAAAAAATAATAAATAAATAAAAAAAAAAAAAAACGCACATGAGCCTGTATTTATTTAATATAAATACAGGTGAAATTGTAAAATATTAAGAGTTAAAATAAATTATAATTTTAAGTCATTATTTACATATATATTTTTTCTGTAAAATGGAAAAGCGAAGATTCGTCATCATCTATCATGCATCACTCAGTCTCAATGTTCCACATGTCCTTCAGAAATCATTCTGAATATATTGATTTGATACTCATGAGACATTTCTTCCTATTGTTATTATTTCTTGAAAATTGCACTCTGCTGATAGAATGAAGTATGAAGAACAGAAATTAACCAATTTGATAGATAAATTTTTTTGAATAATTAAAAATAAAATTCTAATTTTAATTTACAAAAAAATAGTATACACGTACTGTAATGACTCCAAACTTTTGAATGGTAGTGTATATATTATAATTTAAAAAAATAATAATTAAAATTTGTATTATCATAAAAAAGAAGACTTTGTGTGATTTCTACAAACACCTAATCCCCCCCCACCACAGTGTATTGCTGGCCAGTAAATTACCACGAAGCAACAGATTTAGTCAGCAGACACTGACTGACAAACACTATTCCCATTCTCACTTAAAAGCATATACTTTACTTTTAAAGAAAGATTTCCAACTGAGACTGACACAAGAAGCTAATTGTCACTTATTGATCCACTTCTACAATGAAGCTCTTTAAAAGCTTGACAATACTACAGCATAAAGCATGTTTCCATCCCTCGCACTTGTCTTTTCAGTCCAGTAATCGAGAATATCTCTTTAGAAAATCCAAAGATGTCAATGTCCGTGGCCTTGGTTTAGTCTGAAGATGTAGCTATACGCATTATTTGCATGTTCTTTGGGGAGATTTCTCTCCAGTAGCATTTGTAAAGCTCTTGTTAACGGCACACATCACCTTGGCGCTAATGTCCTCAAGGAGTTATTAGTCTTGTTTAAAATAACACAAGTTTAAATAATTCATAATTCAGGCTCATTTAGCTGAAACAGGGTGGGTGTGCGAATAGGGGGACAGGTCTTGCATTCTAAAGAATGTGTGTGTGTTATTCAATAAGGGCACATGAAAGCAGCAGGCCATTTATCCGTCACGTCATAATGAAGGACTAACACCTGGGAGCTTCCATGAAACGGTCTGATATCAGATGACTATATTAGCGTAAGTGTTGCACTGAGGTGTGTGTGTGTGTGTGTGTGTGTGTGTGTGTTTGCGCATTTAGGCGACATCTAGGACTACATACCCAAATTTCCCCAAAGAATAACCTGCCCAAATTGTTTCTTTCTCCCTTTTTTCCACTCTGCCACCTAAACAGATGTTGACAAATCTCTATCCATTAAGAGGCCTGGACAATGCTGTGGAGGAGGCGACTGGGGGATTGGGCCGGTACACAAGTGCATCCGGTTCACGGTCGTGGTCAGGCACAAGTTATGAAGTCAATATCCATCATTGATTGCAAATTGGTACATACGCCGATATCACCTGATCGTTTGCAGAGGATGAACGCGTTGAGGACCACAGGTCCAGTTATGGGATCAGAGGACCCGGACTGGTCAGTGCACTGGCAGACATTGGCTGTTATTGTAATTCAAACTTTAATGGACGAATTCATTCAACAGTTGAACCTAATGAGTGCAAATAACCTGGCTATCACTAAAAACACTCACAATGAGCTTTAGAAATTGAGATTTTTTGAGTAATGTCTTCCAAACCTGTATGCGTAATTCTGTCAAACAAAAACACGAAATTTTGAAGGAATTTGCTAGAAGCTTTTTACATAACACTGCCCGGTAAAACATTTGAATAGATTGAGTTCTTAATGTTTTACGGGAAGTCTCTATTCTCAGAAAAAGTTGAATGTATGCAATCGAAATTACAGGAAAAACTGTGATATTTTGAAAAACTGACTTGATTCGGCTAGCAACAATACAACGTACAGAATTTGTATGTATTGTATGGTAATTATATTTTTTTAATGCATGTCTGTTCAACATGTGTATGCTAGATTTACAGATAAAAGAGAATTTACAATAAATTGTTTGCAGTTTTACAAATGTTTTGGTTTTTTAAATGTTTTTTTTTTTAAATAAGCCACTTTAAAATCACTCATTAAATCTTAAAATACAGTAAAAACATAAATATTGTTACAATTTAAAATACATTTATTTTATTATATAGTTTAAATTGGCTATCTAGGAATGTAATGTCATTTTAAAATATTATTATAGATATATGTATTTATAAAAACAAAAAAAAAAAAAAATATAATAGATTTATATATTAAGAGTAAATTTCATAATATTATATATCGAGAATGTCCCAAACTGTATTGAGAAAGGCAGTGTGCACTGAGATTTATAGTGACAGAAAGAAAGAAAGAAAGAAAGAAAAAAAAGGAAGAAAGAAAGAACGTAAGGAGTTTTGTGTGATGAGTAGACCGCAATTTGATTCTGATTGTGAAAAGTAGTTCCCTCTCAGTCGGTCACTCTCGACGGCACGTCGGAGGACCGACGAATTGGGAACTCGCTTAGAGAGACCAATCCACTTCAAATGTAAACTAAACGAGCCAATGCACATTGGCATGCGATTATTGCATCCAGCTGCTGATGATCACAGCGTGAGTATAAGTAGGCCGCAGGTGCAGCGCATATTCAGCTTTCGCTTCGGAGCCGAGCGGTCTATCGTTCTGCTCCTGACCTTCTGCAGTAGTGATAAACTACAGTCAAGCACGCCCTTCGGTGGGCTCTCGTGCTGGTGGACAGCGCTTCATCGGTGGAGGTTTTCCCGTGTCGAGTGGGCTGCACACAACAGGCTGCACTACCCCTATGTGTGTTGCAAACGGCCATCTCCCCTGTGTGCTTCAGCACACTAAAAGAGCAAATTCCATACTAAAAGAGCTTCACGGGTGGAACGTCTTTTTAAAGACGCGTCTTTTTAAGGATGTCGTACCATCCGTGCGGCTTCGGTGCGGTCGGGTTACCTGGCGCCGTGGTGATGGTCTACGATCGTCTGCCTCTCGTGTGCCTGGGCGATGAAGACGCTGAGGTGGCTTTCGTGGATGCCCATCTCCCATTGCCGGGGGACACTGACATCACGGAGTTGCGAAACAGACCCGTTAACCGTGCAATGGGGAGCGAGTTGCCCGTAGCCCACTGCCTAGATTGGGGTTCCGTAGGGCGGACACGCGGGAGGCGCCTTTTTTTAGCACCGTGGGTCGTGGATACTGGGTCCGCTACAGGCACGGTGAGGCAATTCCCCTCCGGGGTGATGCCCGAACCGCCGGCACTAGCGAAACCAGCGGAGCTTTCAGTTAGAGCAGGACTTGGACCGTTCCGGGGGTAGCAACTTGTTTCTTATGAGGCTCCCCCGACGAACAGAGTCGGAATGACGCATGGAGGGGTGACCGCGACTTCGGGGAGAATGATTCCGTCAGCAGCTGCCAGCCCTCTGGGCGGGTCAGCGGGCCGGAGACGACCAGGAAAGGATTGGCTATGCTTTCCCGGCGCGAGAGAGTGTCGGGCTCGGAGTGGACACCATTCCCACGCGTCAGACACCCTCGGAAGGTTGCGACGATTGGTTCTCGGGTGGCGCGACGTGGTTCTCAGGAGCCCGCTCCAGTGCCAGAGATCTTCCGGAGAGTCATGATGAGGATCGCTGCATGGACGGCAGCCTTTACTGCCAGAACCGGCCAAGTGGTACATCCCCTCACCCCCCTCGATGGGGGTCCGCGCGGGGGTATAGGCGTCCCCCAGGGTGGAGCGATAGGTGGACGATGCAATTGGCCAAATGCCGCTACCACTTGCGGGGCAAACCGTTCTCCCCTCCCGGGCTGTAGGCAACAGTCGGCCGTGATCGATAAACTGGAATACGGCCTGGGAAGAGCAGCGCGACCTTACGCGCTACGGCGTGATTGCACGTGCACCAGGCCAAGGCACTGAGGGAATTGCACGAGGGTGGTCACGACCCGGAAGTTCACAGAGAACTCCGCACCGCGACGGACCTCGCGCTACGAGCGACGAAGGTTACGGAGCGGTCTCTGGGTCATGCGATGTCCACTATGATGGTCCAGGAGCTCCATCTCTGGCTGTATCTGGCCAACATGCACGAGACGGACAAGACAAGATTCTTAAACGCCCCCATGTCCCAGACCGGCCTCTTCGGCGACGCACGGTGTGTAAAACTTGTCCCCGACAAGTTCTTGCGCGCCAAAGCAAGACTGAGGCCATCAAGTCCATACTGCCCAGGCGTGCAGCGGTGCCTCGGCCGCCGGCTCAGGCAGCGCCTCAGCTCGCTCGTTGCCGAGGGCGGCCCCTGGCCGCCGCCCCCGCTCCCGCGCAGCGTGTGCAGCAGCCTCCAGCAAAACTGCGCCGATGAGCCTGCCGCAGGGCAGCCGCCCCGCCCGTCCAGGCTCCCGCCAGACCTGGTGGTAAGCGAAGAAGCAAGAGGCCTTGAGACGGGCGACCCAGAGATGGAGGGCGTTGCTCTTCGGGAGATGGTGAACGCGCCACTCCTTACCCGGAGGAGGGCCGGGTGGAGAATTTTTTGTTTCCTTTTTTTCTGCCACTGACCTCACGGCCAGTGGTACCCAAATCCTCGACAAAAGAGCAATTTCTCCCTTCTCTGGATCCCCTGAGGGGACGGGGGGCTGTGGACGCTCCAGAGCCGTATCACACTCACCCTCCTCTCTCGCCCGCGAGCAGCAGTGGGCGGATCGGGAGGAAGAACCAACGGACTACCCACGCACCCTCTGCTCAAACGCAGGTCAGTGTTACACAAACCCAGACCCCGCCTCGGACCGGCAAAGAAACTCCCGGGCCGGGTCCCTGTGTTCTTCCACGCTGCCCCACTGCGGGTACACCTGTAGTTCCGTTGATGCCACTTGCGCGGCGCCTGGGAGCCTGGCTAGAGCTACCCAGCACGTCTCCATGGCTCCGTCGAACGTCAGGCTCGGCTACGTGATTCAGTTCGCCCGGCGCCCTCCCAAATTCAGGGGCGTCCACTTTACGTCAGCGAAAGCAGCAGATGCCCCTGTCTTGCGGGCAGAGATCGCAGTACTACTGGCGAAGGACGCGATAGAGCCTGTTCCTCCAGCCGATATGAGGTCGGGGTTGTACAGCCCTTACTTCATTGTACCCAAAAAAAGGCAGTGGGTTGAGACCTATCTTGGACCTGAGCGTCTTGAACCGGGCCCTTCACCGGCTACCGTTCAAGATGCTCACGCAGAAATGGATCTTCAGGTGTATCCGTCCCCAAGACTCGTTCGCAGCGATCGACCTGAAGGACGAGTACTTCATGTCCGAATCCTTCCGGCGCCAAAGGCCCTTCCTGCGTTTCGTCCGAAGCTAGGCGCGGCAATCTCCAGTACAAGGGTCTGCCCTTCGGGCTGTCCCTGTGGCCGTGTCTTTCAAGCAAAGTACACGGAGCGCATGCCCTTGTTCCACAAGTGAGAGAGCAGGGCACTGGAACCCTCAACTACATGACGATTGGCTCATAACTGCCCAGTTCAGGGGCGAGTTGTGCGAGCACAGGGACTGGTGATTTCAAACTCAGCCGATTGGGGCTTCGGGTCTACTGGGAAAAGAGCAAACTCTCCCCGCCGCAGAGGATCTCTTTTCTCGGTATAGGGTTGGATTCGGTCGAACAGACAGAACGCCTCACGCAGGAATGTGCTCAGTTGGTGTTGAACTGCTTGAATACATTTAAGAGCAGGATGGCGGTCCCACTGAAGCCGTTTCAGAGGCTCCTGGGGCATATGGCGGCCGCGGCGGCGGTCACGCCGCGGGGGCTACTCCATATGAGACCGCTGCAACACTGACTCCAGGGCCGAGTCCCGAGGTGGGCGTGACAAACCTGCACCTTCCGGGTCCAAGTTACACCAGCCTGCCGACAAACCTTCAACCCGGTGGTCAGACCTTGCGTTCCTCCGGGCAGGATTGCCCCTGGAGCAGGTCTCCAGGCATGATGTGGTTTGCACAGATGCCTCAACCACCGGCTCGTGGCTCGTACAACGGGCTTGCAGTGTCAGGGTTTGGACGGGGCCCCAACTGCACAGGCACATCAACTGCCTCGAGTTGCTGACAGTGCACCTTGCCCTGAGCCTCTCCAAGCGCGCTACGCAACCCCCCCAAAACCCCCCCCCCCCCCCCCCCACAGGCAAGCATGTAGGTCGCACGGACAATAAGCGGTAGTTGCGTACATCAACCGACAAGGTGGTTTGCGCTCCCGTCGCTTGTCGCAACTCGCCCGCCACCTCCTTCTTTGGAGTCAGAAGCATCTGAGTTCGCTTCGTGCTGTTCACATTCCTGGGGCGCTCAACCGGGCAGCCGACGAGCTGTCCCGAGCTGCGGGCCCGGGAGAATGGCGACTCCATCCCAAGACGGTCCAGCTGATTTGGAGACGTTCCAGAGCCGCTTAGGTAGACCTGTTTTCCTCTCCAGAAACCTCCCACTGCCAGTTGTTCTACTCCCTGACCGAAGGAACACTCGGCACGGACGCTCTGGCACACAGCTGGCCTCGGGGCCTTCGCAAGTATGCGTTTCCTCCAGTGAGCCTTCTTGCACAGTTGCTTTGCAAGGTCAGGGAGGACGAGGAGCATGTCCTGCTGGTGGCACCCTATTGGCCGCCCCGGACCTGGTTCCCGGAACTAACGCTCCTCGCGACAGCCCCTCCCTGGCCGATTCCTCTGAGGAAGGATTTACTGGAATCAGGACGGGGGGGGGGGGGGCACCCTTGGAACCAGAGTACAGACTCTGGAAATTCATGTCTGGTCCCTGGACGCGGACGCGGAGTTTCTAGGTGGCCTACCCCAAGGGGTAGTTGACACCATTACTTCAGCGAGAGCACCGTCTACGAGACACGCTTATGCTTTGAAGTGGAACCTGTTCATTGAGTGGTGTTGTTCTCATCGAGAAGACCCCCGGAGATGCCCGATCGGAGTTGTGCTGTCCTTGTTGCAGCAAGGGCTGGAGCGAAGGCTATCTCCCTCCACCCTCAAAGTCTATGTCACTGCAATCGCTGCTAACCACGCCCCATAGAAGGAGGTCGTTGGGGAAGCATGACTTGGTCGTTAGGTTCCTTAAGGGGGCGAGAAGGTTAAGTCCTCCACGGCCCCCCTCTATACCCTATTGGGACCTGACTCTAGTGCTCACAGAACTACAGCAGGGCCCATTTGAGCCTTAGCAGACGGTTGAGCTGAAGTTCCTCTAAATGAAGACTCTGCTCCTGCTGGCATTGGCCTCTATCAAGAGGGTAGGGGACCTGCACGAATTTTCGGTCAACGATTCGTGCCCAGAGTTCGGGCCGGCTGACTCCCAGGTAACCCTTAGGCCCCGGCCCGGCTACGTGCCCAAAGTTCCCGCTACTCCCTTCAGGAATCAGGTGGTGAACCTCCAAGCGCTGCCCTCGGAGGAGGCAGACACACCCCTAGTTTTGCTTTGTCCCGTCCGAGCCTTAAGATGCTACGTAGACCGGAAGCAAAGCTTCAGGACCTCAGACCAGCTCTTTGTCTGTCCCGGAGGCCGGCAGAAGGGGAATGCCGTCTCTAAGCAGTGGATGGCCCACTGGATTGTGGATGCCTTCACCCTGGCTTATCAGGCACAGGGTGTGCCCTGCCCGCTCAGGTTTGCGAGCTCACTCAACTAGAGGTGTTTCATCCTCCTGGGCGCTGGCTCGTGGCGCCTCGTTGACAGATATCTGTAGGGCTGCGGGCGGGGCGACCCCTAACACGTTCGCTAGATTCTATAGCCTTGTGTGGAGCCGGTATCCTCCTGTGTTCTAACCTCAAACGGGTAGAAGCACTGAGAGGCCCCGCTTCGGGTCGGCTTGCAAAACCACTACAGAGAGTCCATACAGTAGACCCTGTTGAGTTCCTCCGTCCCCTCGGAAGCCAGACGTGGCGGAGCGTCCGGCGCCAAGCCTTCACTCGCTGAATCCTCTAGAACCGGTAGAAGGCTGGGTTCCATATGTAAGATCTAAGTGGATCTCATATGTGTAAAGTACACGGTATAGCCTTGAGCCCGTGTTTCACCGGCAGACTTCTGCCATTCCAAGAGGGTTCAATCACCTCCATTCTTCAATATGCACCTAAGGGATGTCCATATGTGGATTGCTTCCGAAACCTCCTTCGGGAAAGATGGGGCTTCCGCAACATTCCTGTTCCAAGTAGAACGGGTACGTTTTCCAGTGTTATCCAGTTTTACTCATTGGGTAGTGCCATAGCAGCATTAGCTGGTCCTCTTGTGAAGAAGCCCAGGCCTACGCCAAAAAATAGGGGAGCAGGTGGCTTCCACAGGACACTGGAAAGGGCAGTACCTGTGGCCCTTTGTTAGGCATCCCAATTTGTCGGTCATCCGACGTGACATCGAGAATGACCGACTGAAAGGGAACGTCTCGGTGACGTATGTAACCCTGTCTGAAGGAGGGAACGGAGACGTCACGTCCCGTCGCCACAGATCCTGTACCACCGCTGAGCGGCCAGGTCACCAATTCGGCTCCTCAGCAAAAACCTGAATATACGCTGCACCTGCTGCCTACTTATACTCACGCTGTGATCAGCAGCAGCTGGATGCAATAATCGCATGCCAATGTGCATTGGCTCGTTTATTTTACACTCGAAGTAGATTGGTCTCTCTGAGCGAGATCCCAGTTTCGTCGGTCATCCGACGTGATGTCTTCGTTCCCTCCTTCAGGGAATGTGGGTTACATACGTAACCGAGACGTTATTCAATATCAAATAAAATCACAAAAACATCACAGACAGTGTGTACAAATAAATGCTACCAGAAACTGCAATTCATTTTTAAAATCCATGTTTTTTTTTTACAAATTGATACCAAACACTTTTTTCTTTCTCTAAAAAACACATAGATGACTAGATGAAATTATGCCTCTTAAACTTCTTACAATTTGTACACCTGTCTTAAAGCGAGTTTGCTGTCATGTGCTCGGCAGACGCTGTTTGCAGAAGATTAAGCGCATATACCTTTCATCCAAACCGCCCACCTGCTTCTGACTAAAGCTCATCTTATGGAATAAATCTATTCCTTGATGGCCCCCCACACATGAGGAAGAAAAACACTTTCTTGCACTCTTAATTAGTGAGAGTGGAACGCATTTGTTTGGATCACTTTTCATCATGTCACTCATCTGAAGACATTTAGGAATGATCTAATGCCAGAGTATAGCAATGGAAATCTAATTACAATCGCGCGCCTGTGGAGTGCATCCAGTTTGTCAGTGTGCATCTGTATAAATCATTTATTTTGAGTTGGATGTCATCCAGCTCCTTGTCAAATAAAATCTCATGATAATCAAGATAATCACAATAATTAAATCTGGTTAAAATGTATTATGTGATGCAAGAAGCCTAAATTTAAACAGCAACTTTTCTCTGAGGAGGCAAAGCCTTTTAAAAAACAAAAATGTAAAAATTGCAGAGGAAACCAGCATCTCTTTAGCCTCTCTTGAGCTTACTGTGTTCTCATTGAGATTCTGAAGCATTATTGCGAAAGGCAAAATACAGGTGAAAAGTCACATGAGACGAGTCTCTATCTTATTGTGATTGGCTGAGTGTTTTCAACCGCTCCGCCAATTTTACCATAAAACGGTGTAAATGGATGGACTAATTACAAATTAAATAGCACACCCACACGAAAACCACTACTTTCACGTTCAAATCAGAATGAACTTGAAATTACTTGAATCTGTGAGTGAGCCAGTATTTAGCGAGCTCCCAGCTTGATTAAATTCAAGGTGACCCTTCATGTCGGCAGCAATCATTACACTTCCAGAGTTTGCCAAGGATTTGTTGACTAATGGTCCAAAAAGAAGGTAATTATATTAATAATATAGTTCAAGCATGAGTTATCAGAATGACAAATAAAAGCTACATGAAAATATGCTTGTTATTGTTGTAGCTATTATTTTTCAGGCAAAGCAAAAGTTGTAGAAAAAAGCATGAACTTAGTGAGAGATTCGGCACAAGGAAGGAAGGAAGGATGGATGGAATGAAGGAAGGAAGGAAGCAAGGAACTAATGGAATGTGAATAGCTCTTTATTAGCAATTTTCCAAAAATATAGAACCACAAAATCACATCAAAGAAAGAAAGAAAGTTGTGCAGAGTAGCTGCAGTACAGTGGCCTTAGGCTGGTTACTGCTACATGAATACCGATTGGTTTCACTGCAATATGTGAACTGTTACAGTGAATTTCCTTCAGTGTGAAAGCTCTGCTCTGGATTGCGAAACCACACACACACACATAATATACCTTGCACAACTGGTTTTACAACTTAAAATGTGACTTACAATAATTGTCTGCGACCAAAACGCACACAGACCTTATCACCATCATTTACACTGCCTTTACACATACACACACATACACATACAGACACACACTCCAGTCCAATGCAAACTAATATCCTTTTCATGCTTTCTCTCACACCTCAAGCACAGAAATTTTCTCACTTTACACTGCATAGACTGCAGAACTAGTGTGCTATACTGTCTGCACACAAAATACAGAGACCAAGACTATGGCTTTACTATAGTATTTTCCAGGACATTGGTGTCTCGTGACTTTTTTGAAGCCTTAGAGCAGGGCTGTTCAAACTCGTTAAACACTCATTGAACCAGCTAATCAAGCTCTTACTAAACATAATAGAAACCTTGCGGCAGGTGTGTTGAAGCAAGTTGGAGCTAAACTCTGCAGGACACCAGCCCTCCAGGACCTGAGTTTGGACAGCCCTGCCTAGAGGCACAAATAAGATTTCTTTATTTGTTTTTTTTTTGTTGAGAGAGAGATTGATTTAATTTAATGTTTAATGTTTATCTACTGTCTATAGCTAAAACTAAATCGCATAAATCAATGTTTAATCTTTCAAACATTGTAGCCCGTCTAAGAAAAGACTGAACTTTGATTTCGACATTTTCTAAAGGTGAAGTGCTCATTTCTTGGGGGAAAAAAAACTTACTTTAGGAGATTCAAGCCCTATTTTGTACTCTATTTGTGGAAAGCGTCTGGTACATTATAAGTACACTGGGACCAAATGTCAGACAGTATAGGGGGTCACACAGCTAGACAATGTTATGCAGATCTTCACAGACCTGCTGATCTTTTTAAAGAAACGCTGTGTACTGTAGATCTCAGAATCTGCAACAGATTTGGATCACTAAAACAAGGCCTTCAAAACCCACAGCATGCCAAGGAAAGCATTTATCGACAAGTGGTGTGAAGCATCATGCCAAGGCACATTTAAACTACACATAAAGAAAACAACAAAGTGAAAGGGTTACGTACTTTGGGAGAGCTGCATGCAATATCTGCTGTTGAAATGGTCATCGCCTGACGAGCTCTGTACAGATAGTCAGAAAGCAGACCTTTTTCTGGACACAAGAGGGGAAGACAGGAACAAAGGTCAAATATATCTGACATGGAGCTGCACAGTTGAGGCTAAAATACAAGCCAGCATGGAGACATCCAATGCACCAATGCGGTTTTTGGATTGAAATTATATATAGGTAAATTCTGAAGACACATTGATAACACAGCTGTGTATCTTATGCTGATTGCAAAAAAAAAAAAAAAAGCAGTCAAATCAGGGTTAATAGTTAACTAAAACGAAAACTAAAGCTTGTTACTTGAAATAAATGTAAAAAAAAAACGTAATTTTAGCTTGTTTTATTTCAGTTTATTTTAGCTTCAAAGGCAACTTTTTTGTATTTATTTTAGTTTAACTTGAACTAAATGTACTTGAACTTGATGTACTAAAATAACTTAAAAAATAAATAAAATTAATAAAAACTTTATAGACATTTAAACACGACAAAAAAATAACAAAATGACAAAACACAACAAAATGACTAAATATGTAAATACAATTAACATGCAGAAAATAAAAATGCAAATCTAACTCCAAATATTACAAATCTACATAATAATATCTCAATAACAGTAAAATCATATATCCAATGTAAAACTGTAAAAACTGTACAAAAAACGTCAATACTAAACAAAATGATTAAGACCTTTGCATAAATATTAGTTTATAAATAAAAATGCTTTTTTTGTCACAAAAACTGTAATTTTCTGTTGCTGTTTGATGGTATTATACCCACATATGCAGCAGAAAACATCTGGGTTATGTCTGCATTTTCTTTTAAAATTGTCACTTGCCATCATTTTAACCTTGAACTCAAGATTATGCATAAAATAATATTATCAGAAACATTCACAAATGTGAAATTAACTGAGAATTTAACAAACTGTTGTAACCTGCCTCAAAGGAAGATAGGATTCATCTGTTTTTGTGGCTTTTATTTATGTTTTTTTTTTCTTGAACGATTAAGGGATAATACAAGTTTCTTCACCTTATGGTTGTTGGGAGGAAAAATGCTACAAACTGCATCATATTTTGTAAGAAAGTATGACTTGCTAGAGCAAAACAGTGACTTTGTTTGGAATCAGCACCCCAAAAATATTGGATTTTATTCAGCAAATTTGATGAACGGTGTAATGTTTAATTATTATCAATAATTATTATTATGTTTATTTTTATTATCGATGTTGTTGTTGTACAATTAATCCTGTGTGACTTGAATGTACAGAATATCACTCAGATCTCACAGTTAAAAATAAAACCATCAATCAACTGCAAATAAGAGCAATCTAAAAAGGCCTCTTTTTGAAACTCTTGTAAAAGGAAAAACGTGGTCAACGGTATGGTCACAATATGTCATGCCACTTTTAATCAGAAAGACCCTCTTAACTTTCCACAATCATTCTGACCCTTCACACTGACGTTTCATCGTGTATGTGTGTGTGTGTGTGTGTGTGTCATGGTTATCACAGCTTTAGACTGTGGCTCTGAGTTCTTGATGGATTCATCATCAACAAGCTCTGGCCCCTTGTGACTGCAGCAGTGCAGATGCTCAAGGTCACCGGTACAGCTTATCAAAAAAGCGATGAGGGAAAAATGGGAGGGCTAGAGAGAAAGGATGAATGGAGAATAGTTAGAGATGATAGGGTAATTTGAAGTGACAAATATGTGTGTATGAGCTTTAAAAGCCGTGGGTATGTTAAGTATGTAATTAACTAGCAGTAATTGGCTGCCATTTAAAAACTGTCTATTGATCCTCTTTAATGCAGGGATTTATAGCCTCGGAAGAGATTCTTGACTGGGATTCCTGATTGCCCTTCCTCCTAAATGAAGCATTAATGGATTTCCCTCATAAATATTATATCCTGACGCTTGAAGTTTGCAAAACAAAGTTGCTGATTCAGGATCACCATTCAAGCTTTCAGCAGAAATTCAGCATTGGTGAAATTACATTTGGGAATTGAGCATATTCACATTTCTATTCTGATAAATCAAATGCATTCGGGTTTAATTTGGAAAAGTATTTTGTCATTCACATTTTACTATAGACAATGGCCAAACGCATCCATTTATTTCAAAGGGCTGTATTTCCCCAAAGAAATCAGAATATTTAACTGTTAGTCTGTCTGAAACATAACATAACAGTTCAGCATGGTCAAAACTAAAAGATAAGTCATGTTTTGTGAGGCGGTTGGCAAAAAATTAAATTAATTCAGTCACTGGTGCTTCATTTCAAAAAGCCAATGTCAGCGTTTACTAAAAAATAGAAAATGCCAGGGAAAATTCACTAGTTTTTTTATTTTTTATAATGCCCGAAATGCAGATTAAGGTCTGTGATGCAGTCGGAAAGCAAGAAAGGATCTAAGTAGCTACGCTGTAAAAACAATTTTTTTTTTTTTTTTGTTTTTTCGAAATCGTAATTAGTGAAAGACTATTTGAGTATGTTTAACAAGAAAATACTATTTCCAGCTTTCAACTAAAAATGTCATGTTTAATTCAAAGTGTTACTTGCCATTTCTTTGCAATTATTTGCAAAATTTACTAGCAATTTCTGAGTGAAAATTGTTTCACCACAAAATATTATTCAGGATAACTTTTAAAAAAGAAGATTGTAGTAGGATCAAAGAGTTTTACAGTTCAGCCTAATGTAATATAATATAATATAATAATCTTTTAGAATTTTAGAATAAAATGTATTCTTTTGTTAATATCTGAATCTATCTGTCTGTGCGTGCGCGCGTGTGTGTGTGTGTGTGTGCATGTTTGTTTTGTGTGTGTGTGTGTGCGTGCGCGCGCGTGTGTGTGTGTAACTGTTTATTAAACATTTGAATTTTATCATTTCATAAAAGCATGAAAACAACAAAGGCCATGCACTACAGTAATTCACAAAGTTTTCAACATCGCCTATGAACCATATAGCCAACTCAGTAATTTCTGATAAGAAACTGCTGAAGAAACTGTCTTTTTAAGCGAGACTCGCTATACCTGAGCAGTTTGCAGATACAGAGAGAAATACTCACAGACATCAGAACTTTAAGGAGAATATGTACTAAATGAAGTTAATGAATTTCAAGTAAAATGTAAAATAAGTCACATATTATGTTAAATACTTTTAAGACTTTGAATATGATCTAAAATAGTTTCCAAGTCACATCAGCATATCAGGAGCGCAAAGTTATTCAATTAATTGATAGATGAAGTTTTGGCTGTGGGAAGAATTGAAGAGAGGATAGTATAGCATATGTCTGATAGGACGAAAGTCTTAAAATGCTGACATGATCATTAAACTGTAGATCAGAAACTCAAGCGTGGTGGAGTATAGAGACTTGAGCTCCCCTATCAGCAGATGAATAGATCACTCGATGTCTTTGATTCAATGTGCTGCTTCTGCAATTTTTTGGAGTTTTAAAAGCTTTTGATCATGATGGCCGGCCAATGCAATTGATCTGACCTTTAGACACTGCTGCACTCTTGCGTTACAGGGTCATTCCAAGATCTTGGCCATTTTTCTATTGCCCTTCATTGACACCCTCGATTAACTTTCGCTATATTCACGGTAAAAAGTGAAAAGGCCGTTGCCTTGAAGAGCTTCCCAGATTTTACCTTTAAAATTACTTGTGTAGTTATGCCGATTAATATTTTTAAATAAATACTTGAATATGTTTTTATTTTATTTTATTTTAAACCTAAAAAATGTTCTTGTTCTAAAATTCTGCCAGAACTTCCAATGTTTTGTCATGTGTGTTAGTTTGTAACTTGTAAAACATTAAGATGGGCAAATTCACTGTACTATACAATACATTGTATATTGTAAACACTATACTTCATATGATATGTGCTATTGCAACCATACATTAAAAATTTGCCTTAGAAAAAGACAGAAATGGTTTGTAGTTTAAACCGGTCTTTGAAATGGCTGATGCAGTCCATTCTGATTCACCATCTTCTGATTAGGTCATAACAGAATCCGGACAGTGTCAGTGTTACTCAATACAATAATTCAAAGCCCTTCCTAGAAAAAAGGGGGAAAAGTACTGTTTTTCTCTCTTCTTTCTTCTCCTGAAAACTCTTATTAGCTTTTCATCTGTAGCTCACAGCACTGTTTGAATAGCTCCATTCTTCTCATCTACACAGTCAGCCTTTACTTTCATTCTCACACTCCCTCTATTTCTCTGTTTCAATCTATCTGTAGCCCCCTGAATGTCTTTCAATCAGTATGGCAGAAATGGGGTAGAGAGAGAGATGGGCGAAGGCTCCTTGGAATGTCGATCCATCATCAGTAGGACGGGTCTCTACTGAGCTCAGTCACGCTGCAATTTCTCCTTTTCTATTGAGACGCTCAGCACTCCCCCTCCGTCCTATTGACAACCGAAAATGGCTTTGCCAACCTGACTGACAACTTTGTCTACCTGACAGAAAGCATAAAGCAGAGGCACAGAGATTAGACCAATAGAGCTGTGGAGATTACGCTCTTCTATAATATTGCATTGTATTAGGGACGCCATTGTGGTGTGGAGGTTTTGTGGACTATTTGTGTTGTCTGAGTGTGTTTCTATTGTGCTCTTTGTGCACTGCTCTGCAACAATCTCTTTGTCCATTTTCACTGTACTTCAGACCTATTTAAAGATGTTACTTCTACCTTTCCTGACCCTCACAGAAGCTCAAAGTCGTGGTCTGAGAAAACTCATTTCACTTTTTAGATGGAGGTATGAATGGACTGAAAGGCACTGTTTCCTGTGAATTGCTCTAATCTATTTTACTGCCTGCTAAGAAAAGGTACCCTATTCTTTATTATTTTCAATTAATTTATTACGCAGTTCTTTGAAACACCTGATTTTGATACAACGTTAGAGTCAAAAATGTGTTGTTCTTTTTTTTATAGTTAATTTCTTTTCTTTTTTTTTCTGTTCTTGTTTTTTTTTGTTTTATTTAAACTTTTTTTTTCCAAACTTTTGTTGCCCACATTTTGAGGCACAAACTTGTTTCCCCCAAAACAAAAAATCAAATCAAATGTTTTAACACAAATATTATACATATATACTTATATATAGATATATGTGTGGGTGTGTGTGGTGTGAGTTGTGGGTGTGTGCAGTGTGTCCGAAAGCAGTATATTATATATATAAAATATTGTGTTATTGCAATTTCATTATGTATTTAGAAATCAATAATGTTGACAAATGTATTTTTGATTAGGTAGGTAGGTAGGTAGGTAGGTAGGTAGGTAGATAGATGTAGATAGATAGATAGATAGATAGATAGATAGATAGATAGATAGATAGATAGATAGATTATAAATTGCATTCATAGATTATAGATATTTAAGTCAAAATAGTTTTAACTATTAAATACTTTATAAAACAATTCAGCTAAAATGTCTTATTCACATATTTGTTGTATAAGTAGCCAGTCATTATCACAAATGAATGCACTTCAAGGTGGCACACACATTGCAGTATATTCTTTTAATGCCAGGTTTATCAAACCTGTTCTGGAGAGACCCCAACCACTGCACATTCTGGATGTCTGCCTTATCGGACACACCGATTTTGAGTCTTGGAGTCTCTACTAATGAGTTGATGAGTTGGAGCGGATGTTAGATTAAAGGGAGCCATCCAAAATGTGCAATGGCGGGGTTGTCTGCAGGACAGATTTGAGGAACACTGTTTTAATGGATTGTTTTTCCTTTGAGAGACAATAAATACCAGTTTCGCTGTCCTGTAACAAACAACAAAGCAGCAACCTCTAAGATGGTCTGCCATATTGATTCATGTTGCTGTACTGTCAGTCAGCTGTGTAGACAGGCTGATCGCTTCCCGAGCCTCTTGTGAAAATCACATTCATTATGTCCTGCTGCAGAGCGTGATGTTCACGCTAACAATGCAGCACTGCAGGTATGAAAAATGGGTTTCCTTCCAGCATCCTCACAAAATAATACCCTGTTTTTTTGTTTCTCCCGTCCACATTTTTATTTTGAATAGGACTCTCAGCCATGTCCTAATAGCCCAGAATCCTCATCTCTTTGGCCTAGATGTGTTTCATCCCATGAGAGTAATTAAGTTACCTGTAAATATCCACTTCCTGTCCATTCATCCCTGCAACATGAGCATGTTTCTTACGGTAATTACATTATGGCTGCTCTTCCATGAAGCAGTTTAAAAACAAATTAATTTGATTCAGTGTCAGGAACGCAGTTAGACAGAATGGATTATTGTAACAGGAAGCGTAAATTTGAAATCCTGCTACATGTGATCCTACTTAAACTATTTCAGACAATGCATCCACACCACATCCATGTACCCAAAAGAATGACATAATGGGGTGAATTTAATAAACAATCGCGCCACTTTTGACCTGGGTATTTTAGCACAAATCTAATTTACTAAATGTGCCGTTAATGCTACATCATATGCATTTCATAATAATCGTTTTACTTTTTAGCACAAACACGTCTTCTTTTTATGTAAATTAGTTTCATTATAGAGTGCACAAAAGTCAGTGTAAATTGCCTGGATTCGCAATGTACGTCTGTACTGCACAGACGTTTGGGTGTCATTTCAAGTGTACGTACCATCGGCTCCGCCGATTTAGCTCATAATGAGATACATCCGACAGGATAGAGGGGAGTGTTATAATCGGGCATATAGCCAGATTTGATTTAAATACATCACTTCAATCAAATGCACATCCACCATGCTGTGCAAACGCAGGGTGAAAATAACTGGGAGGATGTTTTTATAGAGGTGTCACACCTGCAGCACATGAGAGGTGGAGAATGAGCGAGCATGTGCAAGACTATTTACAAATCGGGTAATTAAATTGTTAATTATATCACAGTTAGCAAATGAAATGAATACAACAGGGGCCATTCACACAACACTCTTTTCAGGCAAAAACGGAAAACTTTTTATGCATTTTGGTCATTCATGGGGTGACCTTTACTACAATCAGCATTTTGGGGGCTTGAAAATACTTTTGAAAGTGGGCTTCAAAGTGCACGTTTTTGAAAATGATACAGCTATTGTTTTCATGTACGCAGATTTGTAAAACTGGTGATGTCATGCACATGCATATTATGTGTTGGTGTTAGGGTTTCTTTACTAAATGTTGACATCACCAAACTCACTGGCCTGGCGTTGCAGTTCACAGCAGGTTCTTTGTTTGTTTTTTTGTTTTTTGCAGATCCATGTGAACAGGGATCGTTTTGACCACGTTGTCATCTGTAAAGAAAATGCAAGGAAAAACTTGCACCCGAAGATACCTTTTTACGTGGTCAAGTCTTGACATGATTATTGCATTTGAGATTATACAGTACGATATGATATACATTTTATCCATAAAATGAAAGGCAATAGGTGGACAAATAATATGATATTTTACAATGTGTTTTGTTAATCCAGGTTACATCTTCATGTGTATTAATCTGTGGGATCATGTTGACTTTCACACCTTCCGCCTGTTGACTAAAAATCATAATTATCTCAGTACGTTTGGTTGTATAGGCTGTCTTGATTGAATTATAGGTAAGACCATATTATGGGACCATGGAAAACATCACAAATCAACTGCATTACCATTATAAGTTTTTTAGCTTCACAATCATGGTCACAACGAATGATGGATATTTGATGTTTTTTCAACCATCACTTTTAAGTAGATTTAGTTTTTTTACCAAAATGTACAATATATTAACACAACGATAGAGCCTCAACGACGGATCCATTAGAGATTGGGAAAGAATATTAATTCTTAAGATTACCTTCATGGGTTGATGAAATTAATGAATGGACTGTTTTATGGTGCTTTTTAAATGAATTTCTGAAGACAAATGTTAGTTTTGAATTTCAAAATAAAACATATTGAAGACTTGGAAAATATCACAAATCAATTGAGTTACCATTATGTGCTTTTGTCCTTATTAAAGCTTCACAATCATGGTCAAAATGAATGTATGGACTTTAGCTTTTTTCATTATCCAAAATGTTTCAATACATAACAAATGAGACAAAACTTGCACATTAGATGATTGGAAAATATAACACAAGCCAACTGCATTACCTTTATGGGTAATTTCTGTCCCTTTTAAAGCTTCACAAATATAGTCAAATTAATGTATGGATTGTTTTTATGGTGTTTTTTTTAATTGGTTTTGTTATATATCATATACAAGATAGAAACTCTGAAATGAGCAGAACTTGTATAGTAACAATTGAAAAATCTAAATCAAAGCATGTTCAAAAAATGAGGTCATACTTTTTAATAATGTGTTTTGTAGTCAAAAAGCAGCATGAACATTCTTCAAAAATTATCCTTGTGTGTTTCCCGAATAGAATAACAATGTAAGGGTTTGGAAACAACACGAGGGTGAGTAAATAATGACAGAATACTCATTTTGAGGTGAGGAATTACCCTGTGGAGTCATGGAGAAAAAGGCACACGGTGATTGCAGACTGTTTTACGATAAGCTCCATAGATTAGACAGTGTGCTGAATTCCCCCGGTGGTCATAGTTCAGGAAAAACAGGTGATTGGATATGCACCAGTAGAGGAGACAGATGCAGAGTTGTGTGCAAGGTTGTTCTTATTTCCTCTCTCACTCATGCTCAAGGGATCTGGGAAGAATCTAGCTCTCTCTTCTCCTGTCTTTCCGTCTTGGCCTCGCTCTTCTGTTCTCATTGGCAAACATTCTCTCTTTTCCCTCTCTCTAACCATAACCTTAGCCTGATGAAAGTCAAATCCAGGCCCAAGCTGAGAGAGCTCTCCTAAATGTCATAAAAAGAGGAACAGAGGTGTGTTGGGTCAAAGATAGAGCCATCTAAAGAATTCAGATTTTTTTTGTGAGCTTGCAGGACATGCTCTTTGTATTCTCTGTGATGTGTGATCAGAGAGAAAAACTTACATACATTAATAAACAAGCCTATAAAAACACATGGCATCACACCAATGATGCAATAAGAACGCAACAAAGAGCATATGTGCGAGAGAAAAGCTTTTTGTTAGGCAGTGTTAATTAAAACATAATCTGAGAAAGAGACCAGCTCATCACTCGCTCTCACGGAGGGATTTCAGACTGAGGTTCTCGAGCTGCGGTCTCGCACCTTTAACAAGAGCCAAGTTTCTTTCTCAAGATGTGTTCCAGGGGGCTCTTCAAGATGGCATTTGCAGCTAAAAAGACACTTTCTAGCCAGAATGACTTTTTTTTTATTCTGTCCAGTCATTCTTGAAGCTCATGCTCAAGGGAAGATAAGTTATGGGTCATTTTAGTAATTGAGACTATTTGAAAAGTTAAAACTTGTAAGAGAGTCTAGGAATGACTGTCGTCATTTTACTGAAGTGACATTTTAAAGTATAAGATTCTTGAGGAATCGGGGATGAAATATATTTTGCACATGCAATCTTTTAAAAAACTGAAAATTCAGTCTCAGTTAAAGTACTCACAACACAGTAGCCTAAGTTTAATTCGGGAGCTTAGTTTTTAAAAATGTACTTCTTATTCATAATTCATGTTGATAAATATTTTAAATATCATAAATATTAAAATGAATATGTCACAATTCCAAATTTCCCAAATTATTCTAAATTTGGTTGGATTTTTGAAGGTTTGAAACAAGTTTTAAAAACGTTCGTCTGTTCTCATTTTAAACATTTATATGATTTATATAATCAAAATACATTGTATATATATTTCAATAATTAATTATTCAAATGATTTTTCTTCAAGATAAATGGTTGTCATTTAGTTTGAGTTATCCTTCAAACACGATAAAAAAGCACATTATGAAGAAAAATGGTTAATCAAATAAATGTATTAATAAAGTATTAAATTAAATGGTAACACTTTACAATAAGGTTCATTAGTTAAATATTATTTAATGTATAAACTAACATGAACTAAACATGAGCAATACATTTGTTACTGTATTACTAATCTTCACTAACGTTAGTTAAAATACAGATGTTGTTAGTTCATGTTAGTTCACAGTGCATTAACTAACGTTAACACCGAGATTTTAATAATGTGTTAGTGAATGTTGAAATTAACATTAACAAAGATTAAGAAACACTGTATTAGTGCAGTTCATTATTAGTTCATGTTAACTAGGGAGTAAATAATGAAATTTTTGTGAAAGTTTAAACAATTAACTAATTTAGAATAATCAAATAATTATTTAATGAATAATACAAATATTCAAATTATTATTGTCTTCACTATAAATGTTATGCCATTTCAATCAGAGTAAAAGGTACAATGTATATTACAAAATTAATATTATTTCATTACAAAATAAAATAAAGTAAAGTAAAGTCTGAAGGTAGCAGCTCAGAGACCAAAAGAGTGATTGCAGCTCACACTACATTAGAGTATTTCAGTAGTGTGGGAGAAACTGGGTATTTTGAAGGAGAAGTCAGAGTTCAGAGCTCAGGTCCGGAGCTAATTGTGGCTGCAAAGAATGCAAAAATTCATATCCTTTAGGCTGAAACTAAAGCTTTTATAAAATTCCAGTATACTTGGGGAGATGCCAACTTCAGGGCACATTACATCTGGCAAGCTGTCTTTCACAAGTTCCTTCTGCACTTCACTGATGTAGAACCCTCATGTAGCTCCACTGGCAGAGCATGTCGCCAGCAACACCGATGTCATGTTCCCAGGGAATACTGATAAAAAAGGTATAGCTTGGATGCACTGTAAGTTGCTTTGGATAAATATGTCTGCCAAATGCATAAATGAAACTAAAACAGGCAACGCATTAAAACAAGCAGAAAGGGCCGTAATGTTTTAGCTAATTAAACGCCAACATCAGAATAGGGTGAAAATCCATTCGGCACACAGTCCTATCACACCTAACAGTCCCGTAAGTCCCTGTGTCTTTGCAAACATCAAAAAACACAGCACTTGTGGTGTGCAGCATTGAAAATAGCCCAGCTTGAGAAGTATATATCCCCGAGGGTCAACAACAAATGAAACATAGCCAATTCTAAATACACTACACACCGGGAATTTTTCTGTCCTGGCAGGTTTGTCCCCTCGTGTCACAATGGGGAGCGTGTAAATAGAAGGTTAGCAATTTGAGATTTGCTAGTGCTGCATGTGAAATGCAATCAGTCAGCAGCTGCTGAGTAATGTGGCGTGGCTGTCACGCTAGCGCCGCCTTTTTTCTCTTTGCCGCTCTTTTCCGCCGAGAGTGCGGTGAGAATTTCAACGGCTGCTTTCATCAAAAGAGGATGTTGACATGCATCAGGCGAACAGCACCATCGGCTCTGACAGAATGTTAAACGCTCGCGTTCCATACGGCAGTCTGGGATCTATTTGCAGTTTTTTGCATTTTTGTCATTTTTCATCATCAACACTTTGGTAATTAGAGGAGAAATCCCACCGCTGTGGTCCCTTAAGCACTCACAGACAAAAAAAGAATATTTTTACATTCAAAAGGAGCTTTGAGTTGCACATCTAAGAATCTGTGAGAATAAAAGAGCTTTAAAAAATGAGGACTCTTAGGAAAAGCATAACTGGCACTTCTACAATAAGATTTGAATATAATAAGTGTCTATCTATAGCACAATAATCACATGAAGCAAGTGTGTCAATGCGTCGTGATTGGGTCATAATGTTATTTTATTCTTTGAGATGCAGGGTTTTGATTAAGATTTGATTATGATTTTGATATTGATTGCCCTTCACTAAGGATGGAATACTTAATTTCTGCAAAAAGTTCTTCAATGTGCATTTTGCTTGTTTTTTTGCCCATGGACATTAGGTTAAAAGAAGAGAGTAAATTTGACAAAGTTATAAAGAAACAAAAAGTAACACATTGAACTAAATGTGACATTTTGAAGTAGAAAGACTGTGATAGCTATTTCTTTTCAAACTTAATTTTTTATTAACAACTTTGAAAAAAAAAATTGCAGTGCACCCCCAAATTGTCTTAATTATACTGTTTATGCAATTTGTTCATTATATTATATATTTATTTCAAGTATTTCAATTACATTATTTGGTAACACTTACAAAAGTTCCAGTTGTTACATTAGTTCAATACATTAGTTACCAGGAACTACTTTGAAGTTAGTTACTATCTATTTTTGTGAAAAAAAAAAAAAGAAAAAAAAAAACACGAGTCTTTGTAGTTAATGTAATTTCACATACATATTTAAAATTTTAAATATTATTAATGGACCTGAGCTAACATGAACAAACAATGAACAGTTAACAAAGAGAGCCTCCTGTAAAAAGCTTTTTTTTATCGAAAATAAAAAGGGTAAATATTTACAGGATTTTTAGTATATGTGAATATATTTTAAAATGTCATTTGTGACCCTGGACCACAAACCAGTCATAAGGGTCGATTTTTTAAAATTGAGATTTATACAACATCTGAAAGCTGAATAAACAAGCTTTCCGTTGATGTATGGTTTGTTATGATAGGACATTTTTTGGCTGAGATACAACTATTTGAAAATCGGGAATCTGAGGCTGCAAAAACATCAAAATATTGAGAAAAACGCCTTTAAAATTGTCCAAATGAAGTACTTAAAAATGCATATTACTAATCAAAAATTAAATTTTGATATATTTACGGTAGGAAATTTACAAAAATATCTTCATGAAACATGATCTTAATATCCTGCCACCGGACACTTTTACTGGCATAAAAGCAACAATTCGGTCAGGACACTCATCGTCAAAGAATGATGGACATAGCATTTTACATGTTGGAGTGGACGCCTATGGTTCCCATTCTGGGCAAGAATGCTGCGATCCATGCAGCATAGCTGGATTAGAGCCTAGCTGGATTAGAGCAGCCCCCCCCCCCCCACAGGGTAAACAGAACAGAACAACATAAATGTATTGCAGATATCATAAAATTTCAATAATTTCATGTAACATTTTAGAAATTAGTCTGATTCAAAGGAGAATCAGAAGGCTGAATCCTGACTGACAGAGGAGGAATTGGGGATGGAGGAGGGTAATTAGCTATTGAGCAATGCGAAAACTGCTGATAATACTGAGGGACCTTATAAATGAATGCTTAGATAAGTGTCGTATTCCCATAGGTAAACGGGGATCAGCTTAGAGTCAGCTGATGCGAGCTTGACTAATGTGACCTGCCAGAACTAACGCTACGCTAGATATCGATAATTTTGACCCATACAGTTTATTGTTGGCTATTGCTACAAATATACCGATGCTACTTAAGACTGGTTTTGTGGTCCAGGGTCACATATGTGCTCAATTGTCCATGTGTACTGTAAGATCTTCACTGAACTAGCTGGAGAAGTTAGTTCACATGTACTCAGAGTAAGTTGCAAAAATGGACATGAGTGCTCAGCGCATTCACCAGAACTGAAAACCAAGAAATGACTTCATGGTTGAAGTCAAAGGTTATGCTTTGTGGAGAGTGTGAAGGAACGCACTACCATACACTCACCCTGGAGAAGAAAAATAAAATCCAAATGTTTTCCTTCATAGCTTTTCCTTCCTGGCTAATAGAATCCAGAAGACCCAGAGAGAAATCTCTTTCTCAGTTTTTCAATAACACAGCCTTTATTTGTGGAGTCAGCACATACAGGTGGTCAGGTGGTGTGGTGGAAAATCATTCTGAACCACATTAATGCAATCTCAGGTTTAAAAGTCTGTGCTGCAAAGTCCTGGTTTCATATCTCGCGAGACAAAACAAGGTTGATCAAATTGCGGGTTACCTTTCTTAGCTTTCCAAACAATGGCTAGGGGGTGCTGCAGGTGATTGTGAAGGAAATAAGTCTCTGTGTCCTAAGAGACGGATTGGCAAAAACAGTGGAATCAATGACACAGACTGGCAAACCTATGCTGTGTTCGTTCCATGCGGCCAACACAGAGAAGGAGAAAAGGTGAAATCACAAAGAATGAAGGTCAATTTAAACTTGTTTCCTTTTGTGTGTAAGTGAGTTTGTGTGCTTGACGCAAGACATTCAGAATGACTTCTGCTAATAATCACAGATGAATATACTAGAGGCTGTAATTAAACTTATCATGGTCTAGTAGTCAGCACGTTATGGCGTATGCATTTCAAACCAGAGCAACCTTCACTCAAATGCTTGCTTCACTTTGTCAAGGATAACTGCAATCACTGTATCAAAAGGACATCCAGCTCATGTTCAAAACTACGGCATATAGGCCAGAAGTACAGAATATATGGGTAGATAGGGGTTTGTTACAGTATCACATGAATTACAAAATGTCTCAACTACATCTTGTGACTTTTTTCACATTTGATAACAAACCCTGATGTTGACCCAAGAACGTAAGCTTTCATCTGCATGTGCAAAGTAACAAAATATAATATATTTTTAAATCATGACTAAAGTTGTGCAATTACCAGCCAAACACAGCACCAGGATGGTCTGTTTAGAGAATGGTTTGTTGGCTGTAGCTAACTATAAAATATATTATTAAGAAGAAGAAGAACCAGCTGGTCCTTTGTACTGTATCATGTCTAAAAATAACATTACATATAACATCATTATTCATACTCTCCTGTGTTAACTAACCCCAAGCATCACCACTCAAAATTCTTAACCCTCATGTTGTTTCTCGATCATTTTTACCCACACATGATTCCCCCCATGCCAAGTTCCCTAAAAATGAACACCCTACAAAAATGTGCTTATAAATGTACTGTTGTACTATACAGTTACTAAATACTGGATACATTTTTTTGTTTTCTTAATTTTTGGTTTCTTGCTTTTAGCAATGGTTTTAGGCCTCAATGATCCACAAACAATGCTATTTTTTTGCATGAGCGCAAGGGTTAGTAGTGTTAACCAAAAGTAAGATAACACTTTATTCTGATAGTCCACTTTAAATAGTCTACTAACTGTAAGTAACTTTGTAACCACATGTAAACTGTTAGTCATTAGAATATTAGTCAACTGTTCGCTTAATAGTTCATTTTGTCAACACTTTATTTTGATGGTTCACAAACAGACCTTCTACTGACTATAAATAACTTTGCAAAGACATGTCAACTTATACTAACCCTAACATAATAGTCTACTAATACTCTAATGAGAGTTAGCTGACATAGTTACAAAGTTACTTAGAGTTTCTACTAACTCAGAGTTTCTATTAGTTAGTAGAATGTTCAAAGTAGACTATTGAAATAGAGTGTAACCAAATATGAGCATATGAGAATATAACTTGTTTCCATGAGTATTGTTTAACATTGCTACAGTATATTGCATATATCTCTCTAAATATTTTTTTACAGCATTTTAGCTGAGTGGGTTCATTTTTTGCTTCAACAGGTTTTCATCTTTTATGTCTTGACAGAATCAATGTGTGTGGTTCAAAGAGCAAACAATCAGAAGTTTCATTTATGTGACTTCAACAATCCCCATTCAAATTCTGTACTCAACCAATGACCGAACATGGTTCATCTGGTTCTTCTAAAAGACCAGCAGTAGTCGCTTGAATGGTTGCACCCATTCTACTTGTTTAGATTTACCTTGCACATTCTTTACAAAAGGGCTCATTTTAAATTGCATTATTTGCAATTGTGTGTAGTAAAGTGCATAAACAGGAGCTATAAAAGTGCAGCACAACAAGATGGAGAATAAAATGGCAACATTAGTCTTTGCTTAATAGAGGGTGAACTGTCACTTACCATAGTAATGAACTGGATGATGGCCAAACATATGCAATCAAAATAATAGAGGTTATAATAATAATAATAATAATGCTGTTTAATAAACAACTGCTCAGGGAAGCAGCAAGCTGTGGTTGTAAATAAATGTATCAGCATAAAATAATGTAATGTTTACACATACACTGGTGACACAAATGGAATTAATTAACGGTAACATAAAATATAATTTTTGAAATACTGTAAACTTGAAATTACAAAACGTTTAATAGTATAATTGGTCAAATTAATGTTTTGTTTTTTCATTCTTGCAGTATTTTTCCATACATCTACATTTATAGTAACACATCTACTGTATCAAGCTCTAAAAGGGAGAACAAAAAGCATAATAAAAGAGAAAAAGGACGTAATAAACATAATAATGTATCTTAATAGTAATAGTTCATTACTATCTGTCTTAACTAAAAACAATAAAATCTCTATATGTGTATGTGCAGATGTTGTCTATATCACAATCACATAGATTAATTTCACTCTTACTATTTTATTGCTGTTTGTGCAACAAATTAACCTAATGTTTGAGGTAGTTTAGCTAAATGCAGCTCGATATTTTCAATTTTGCCACCGACAGCTGTTTTCAAACACAGCCCATTGATTTCAGAGAAGATCAATTTAAATGTGTTTCCCGAAATTGACCGTGTTGTACATATATCTGTTATCATTTAATTGCTTTATATAAGGAGACAGATGTATGGAGTTTACAGCCAGTCACAAACATCATCATTACATTCACTCACCAAACTGAGGTGAATGTTCTTACAGTATGTGAATGGAAATATCTAGAAAGTTCTGATTCATGTTTGTTTTCATGGCACATTAATGTCAGCATCACACTATTGTTTCAGCTGACTGAGCAGCTACTAGAAATATGTCTGAAGAAATGAAATGTATGTTACCAACACTTGCTTGTCACATTTTAAATAATTTATTTTTCTTCCCATGTAGCTGAATAAGTAAAAAGACTGTAGAATTAATAATTACAAAAATGCTATGGTAAAAATTCAATCCAAGTAGAAGCTGAAAGAACATGACATGGTTTGATCGTGTTTGGACATTGGATGCCAAAACATATTCAAATCAGATCTGGGAATAACTGTATGCTGAGTATGCAGCATATACATGAGAGAAAATGGTGTAGAAACAATTCCACTCTGAAATTGTTAATAAATTTTACCAACAATTACAAAGCAACTGCAAGTATAACACACTGAATGCTACATTTGGAAGTAAAAATACTTTTTTTCACTAAAACACACTCCAATTATCTTTATTTACAACTTTGAAAAATATTTTTTTACAGTAGATGACATTTAAAGGCTCCATGTTTTACACTTTTTAGAGTGTTATTTTGTGGCATGCATAATGCACGCTGCTGTTCATCAGGGCATGTTAAGCTGCTGAATATTTAAATAAGAATGATTCTGAATGGCCATATGTTAATGTGCTCATGAATCCGTAAGGGTTTCTGAATGACCCGTATTTAAAGCATATGTTCCAGAAATGTTCTGAGGTGACTGGAGAGGGAGCTTTGCATTGCTTGGGATGTCTAAATAATGCATGACTCTCTGTTACTTCAAAAGTAAAAGTAAAATCATGTTGTACGTGATATGTTCTTCATGGTGTCCAGACAATTTTATCACTTTATATGTTAGTGGGAACAGATGGAGAGAAAGAGTTTGGGAGAACAGATTTAGCAAACAGTTTTTAAAGTGATCTTATTGAGTATTTTGCCTTGTTTTCCATACAAATATCTAAACATCCCTACAGCAGAATCTTGAGAAGGTATTTTTTCTTAGACTATTACTTTTCCCCTGTAATCTGACAACATTTAGTGAAGTTTATCCTTTATGAGTAAAACACTCTTTGCCAGCAGGAGAAGGACAACTAAACTCAGGATTCATTCCAATTTAACACAATTTTCTACTTTCAACAATTTATTGTTTTGAAAATTGTTATATAAAATCTTACAATGAGTGTTTATAGTGACCACAGCTGTAACACTCCACAAAAGGCCCATAAAATTTTACTTTTAAGGTTTGAGACAGCATACGGTTGAAAATTACATGGGTGAGGAAGTCAAATGTAATTAAAATACTTAATTGTATAATATTTTAATATAATAAATAAACAACAACTAAGAATAAAATTATTTTTAAATTTTAAAAATGAAATTATATCAATATATCAGAATTCAGTCAATACCTAGATTTATATCAGCTCTCTCCTAGTGCACTTTTATTGAGATGTGAAATTGCGATATTGTGCTATATTCAATATCAGGCCCTTCAGCTTCTTTTTGATTCTTTTTTCCCTTTGTTCTGCCTTTGAGTCTTTGAGGTGAGTCTCTCTTTGTGTTTGGCCTTTGTGGAGCATTTTCCTCCTGACTTTGAAGCTTGGCTGAACGTCCCACAGCCTTAGTGTTTGTTTCTTTGCAAAAATTACTGCCTGTCCTACTTGGTTTCTCACCCCTGACCATATGCTTCTTCCTAGTGAATCTCCTCCACAGCTGGAGTGAATATGGAAGTTTGTGCTAATTGTGGGGGTCAGTAAAGGATAGACGTTCTACAGGAGGGCCGGATCATATAACTGGAGCGGATTTTAGACCCAGCGGTTCTCTCGGGATGTCATTATTCCTTCTAGGGGACCACTGGGTGGTACGGTTCTTACAAGTGCATACATTTCACAGACGAGTAGACCAAAGTCTGATAAAAAGGAAATTGAATCAGTTACATAAAATCTTCAGTAACTTTCACAGTTTGCATCTATGATGTTCACATTTATAGACACATTTATTTTATTTTTAATCAAGTTTGGTGGGTTTTGTAACTCTCGCTGTCAGCTTACATATTTCATTTCACTTTGTAGTTTCTTTTGTGTGGTGTCTCTGTATATGCGCTATGTCAGATTTAAACGAGCTCACCCGTGATGCTGAGGGCAAATTTAATATCTTTGGATATCCTCTAAAAATGTTATCTTTATTTTGAAAATGCATAGAGAGGGAGAACAAAGGCAGACCGTATCAACATTCACACAGCTATATTTAGAGCTTTCCTCATGGCCTTACTTTTATAGGTAATATTCTGCTGTAAAAAACACGTCCCTGGGTGAAGAACTGTCATACATCAAGATCTGACAGAGTTGAAAGTACAGGAATACATATGTTGGATATCATTTTGGCTCTAAAAATAGATCAAAACAGCAATCCAGCTACAGAAATCCACTTGATCTTTCCTTTGCACTACATTTTCATGGTTTATATATATATATATATATATCTATATTATGTTTAAGAGGTAGTATACCTTAACACAGGACCATATTCTAAAACCAGTGAAATCAGATTATAATTTCAAAAACTCTTAGAGTAATACATGTAAGATGCCTTACTTTACATGTGCATTCTGAAGTCTGTCAGACTACACACTGCTACAAGCAAAAGATTTACAACAAATCTCATTTGACTGTCACAGTTGATGTGTCGTGAGAAATAAGAGCAGATATTCAGGCACAAGACTCCTCTGTCTGGGGAAACTACTCACAACGATTCATTAAAGAAGCTATCACACACATGAATGGTTTTATATTACTAGTATTTCACTGTCCTCTCTTGTGGATATTGCTGTTTTAGAGTGAATTGCCCTGATGCAAAGGATCTCAGGCTGAAGTGAAAGCTCTATGTTTCTGATCATTCGTAATAGATCTTGGCTCCTAAGCATAATCTCTGAAAAAAACCCTGAAACTCATGCCAGCGCACTGGTAGCAATTGGTGCCTTTCAAGAGTGAAGCACAGATGTTGGATATCAATGGCAAAGTGTGTTCAGATCAAATGTTCTTGTGTATTTTGGTCTCTGCAGTGTTGCTCCCAAAGGCTGCCTCTCAAAACACTACTGTACAGTCAAATATCTTAATGAAAATAAATAACCAATCTCAGAAATTGTGCACTGTTTATAAATGCATTTGTGCAAAAGACAAGATAAGTGCTCAAATAATGCTCTCATAGACTCACATTGAAGCATACACTGAAAAATAAAATGTAGAAATAGTTTTCACATAGAAATTGCTAGTAAAATTCACAATGTCAAATAAATGGAAAATGTTGAAGTAGAAAGACTAAAATCGAATTATCTTGTAAAATATATTCCAATAAATAAATTAATAACGTGTATTTACAAATTTGAAAAACAAATTATTTACAGTGTACAATTTTCATAAACTCCTTTTAAGTGTTCCATTAGGAATACATGTTCATTTGGACAGTTAATTTGAGTCCCAATAATGCAGACATTCAAATACATAATCGTTTTTTTTTTTTTTGTATTTAAATGCTGTTGTTCACCATACCTCGGATATAAAAAGTTCAGTGTTTCTCTAGTTCTGTTTTGTGTACATTTATTACTGTCAGCCTAACCGAGCTGTCAATCCTCATTGTTTTTGTGCCAGATAAATGCTTCTCTAAATGTAAAAATTACTTATATCATCTGTTACTTTAAAATATAGCCATCTTAATTAGCTTAAGTGGGGTTGGCTGCTTTTTTCTTGTTTTTAAATCAATTGAACATGCTTTTTGTGTATCCTGCTTGAAGGAGATGAAAATAGCATGCATCTGAAGCTGTAATTAAATTTTGAGAAACAGTGTGTATTATATGTTTATAATTGTTTTAAATGCCGCTTACTCATTTATGAGAAGGAAACAAAAAAAAAAGGACCCAAGTAGAGGACGCATACGCAGTTACTTTTTTGGTTGATATAATCCTAAGGTGTGTAAATGTATAATTGCCTTTTCATTATTTATTTAAATTTGTAGTTAAAATAAAAAATAAATGTATTTTAAAGTTTAGAATTAGACAGCCTTTGCACACAGGCTGACGATGGCAACTCATCAGTGGACTTTCCTCGTCAATATAGGCTATAATTTTTCACACTTTTCTCATTCTATTTCTGACGTTCCAAAAGCGCCTCCTACTGGCAGAGAATGAATGTTCAATTTTAATAATCCCGTCTGCAGTTTTTGTTCAGACCCATGCGAAAATCCACCCTCTTAACCCTGTTTTAAATTAATATAATAATTTATACTTCTGACTCACCCCTGGTTTAAATGCTCAATTGTGAGGTTTATCATTTTATTATTTATTTTGTTTTTGTGAAAACCTGTATCTCAACTGTAAATCAGTTTCTATTGCATGGTCTACAACATGAAAGAAAGCCATTATAACATGTACATGAAAAATGTAGAATCATTGGACACAACTGTGGGGCACCATTGTGCAGCAGCAAGCATCACAACAAAAAGGTTGATCTAGGAAATGTTCAATGTATCGTCACGCATTCAAAAATTTGTGCCTGGGCCCCCATTCCCTGAAACATAAATCCACCCCTGATGTGAAGAAAGGCCATCGTGTTTGCAAACGTTCTCAGACTTGCTGTTTATAATCTCTTAATTAATGGCATCCAAACTATTTCTCTGTTCTGTTTATTTTCTTGTCTAAAAAGAATGAAACAGCCTTGAACAGAGTACAGAGCTTTTGTGATACTGGCTTTCATTGCTGATTAAGAGTCAAGTGAATCTGGCACAAAGAGGGAGAGAAAATTTACTTCAGACATGGTTCATCATGGCTGCCAAGGATGGAGGAACCGTGTGCTCCCTTCCAACTTCTATTTTGTTTGAAATATCCTCAAAAGATATGCAGGGCTATTCAGGAGGGTTTGAGATTCAATTTCTTGAATGGGAAGCAACATCCATTTCATCATATGAAATGCTTGACCTATCTCACTGTCTGCATCTATGACAGGAATATAAAAAAAATGAGAATTTGGCTAGGCAAAAAACCTTGTGCAGTTGATTATCCAGTATTATGAATCTGCCAGCCTTGCCTTCAAGGTCTAATCAGTACCGTAACCCAGAGCTTATGAGGTCGAACAGAATTTGAAGCAAGTTTTGCTTTTTTGTAATAGCTTATTTTGAAGGTACACGTGGATACATATTCATACGCTGGGTTTTCATAGCTTGGCAAAAAATCTGCTCTGTCAATAACTTCGCAAGGGCAGGTCGAAACTCACAAAATGATTATATATTTAAAAGAGAAAAACGTCTGAGCTTGGCAATCTTCTCCACCCACCACACACTCGGGAAAGAGCCGGAGTGTCAAAAGCGCCGGATTCCAGCAGACCACACACTGTTCGGGATACGTTTTTTCGGGATAAGCTCGTCACATAAATTAAATACTGAGTTTTTGAAAACTCATTCTGCAAAGGTAGAAGCACCTCTCACCTTTCGCCGGTCGAATTAAGTCAGCAGCCGGGCAGCTTCCATCATTTGTATAGATGATGGAAGCTGGAGAACAACTTAAGAAAAGATGGATGATAAGGCCCGGACTGGATATAATATACTTGTGAAGAGGTCCCCGTAGGTCTGCACTAGAAAAACATCTTAGAAAACAAGGCTTTTGATAGCAGTACCAATTCACAGTGGCTTCACCTTTCTGAGGTGGAACAGCCTGTAACAAATGAGTCAGGTCCTCTCTGCTGCGGACACAAACACCTGTGCAGCAGCAGCACTACCATTCACTCTCTCTAGAACAAAGACAAGGAAAATGCTATATTTTTAAGTGAGCCATGGCAAATACTTGTGTTTATGAATTTATTTCACTGCATGTAGCCAAAGGCAGGGTCTAAAAGTCTGAGACCACCAGGGTTTTGCATTATTTAGAATAACAAATCAGTTCTTGAATTTGAATTGAGGTTGCAAAACATTGCAATTGAAATTCAACTAAATTCATATAACTGTCATTTGTAACTACAAATGAAACTTTGTTTCCCAGAATGCATTAGCTATTCCTCTTCCTGTTATTCAAATCCAACTTCCAGTTTACTTAGAAGTCAAACTCATGCATTGAAAGCCATTTCTTCAATTCTGGATTTTGCACACCATGGATACAGTGTTATTTTAGGGCATTGATATACTATTATATGTTTTGTTAATATTTTAAATTCGATTTATTCTTATTGTCTGTTCTCTTTCTTTTTTCGTTTTAGTAATATTGTTGGACTTTTGTCATTTATATTAGCTGTATGTCTACCATTTTTATTAACTTTTAGTTGTTGTATTTTGTTGTTGTTGTTGTTGTTTATTAGGCAACTAGCTGAAATAAAATAAATGTCCGTTTTGTTTTTTTAATAATATATATATATATATTATATTATATATATATATATGCATGTACATTGTATTTCCTTTCTGTTTATTTTAGTTGAAGATTGTTTTTTTTTTATTGTTGTAGTTTTAGTAATGCAACCTACTGGAGACCACAGTTCTTATGTATTATCTTATTTTATTTCTTTGGGGGGCAAAAGGTGGTTTGGGTTTCATAAATATTATCATGTAAAATAAGAAATATTTTATATATTAGTATATTACATTCTTTAACTAAAAGGTTACTACTCAATAATGAACGAGTGGACATTAGAGTATCTTTAAGTGATCTTGCTCGCATTGATGCAGCAAGATGCTCTTTAACACATCTTACATCATGCTTGAGACATGACATCATGTTTTAATACAGTGCTGCGTCCATGGACGCAAAGTGGAATGTACCAAGTACCAAGACATTGATAAATGTGTTAATTCTTTAAAAAGTTACTAAATTTCATTTAAAAGTGAATGAAAGTTATGCGATACTTTTTAGCTTTCATCTTCTGTTTCCCAAATGACAAACCCAAAAGAAAATGAATGTTTGAGTTCAGGGGGATCAACATTTTCAATAGCAAAGAGAAATAGCTTTCAAGCCAAAACATATCCTCTTTCTTTGAACCTAACTTTACCGTACTTTATGAACAATATCAGAAGTTCATATACAACGCCACAGAAACTTCACTAAGCTCCTGACCTTTCTCAACATCTGAATTCAATAACTTTCTCTCCATTATTTTTCTCTGTCTCCCCTTTTGACACTCCATGGCTATCTCTTTCTTGCTCACATTTGTGTACTGCACACTTTCACCATACTGAGAAAGACACCCACTGCTCCAAGCTGGAGGGGCCCATTGTAAACCAGTCTGGACTGAGCCCACCCTGTGTCGACTGCTGTGTTTGATTAGGTAAGATAGGTTTGATTGGCAAAGGCTGCAGGAAGAAACAGACCGCAAGAATAGCTAATGAAAGAAAAAGGACTTTGATCGCGATCCGGAAAAAAATCTGCACTTATTTTTTTTATTTATTAATTAGCACTGCGTTCATACAGAATTAGAATAAAACATTCAGTAACAAGATAATGAATGATTTGAAAATAACATTTTAATGATCATTCCAGACTCAATGGGGGAGAGATGAAATGTTATTTATCTAATAACAAAATACTGGTCACAACAATTTCTTTAAACTGAAGCTACAGCCACAACATAGATGAATTACATTTAAGCATTGACAACTTTTTCTCCAATCTATATGTAAATTCTTTGCAACTTGAACCAATGCAAGGGTGTGTTTTTTATTCATTTATTTATTTATTTATTTATACAGAGGACAAAAATGGCAGCCAGATTAAACCTCATATATGGGTCATTCCCGGGATTTGGTAATACTTCAGTCCCCCAGATTTTTTTAAAGTGGTGGTTTACCAAAATTAATTGTTGGCAACTTTTCACAATACTTTGGTATGCTCGTTATAATGAATAAAAATAATTATTGCATTTTAATATTTTTAGCACAAAATAATGTCTTATATCTATCTTAAACCAAGCATTTTGTCATTTTGTCCAAAAAAAAAAAAGAACGAAAGCATTTCTTTGCTCTTACCCTCACATGTTAATCTAAAATAATACAGATGTGTGGTTATTATTTTAAACTTCTAAATTAAAAATATTTTTTACAAAAATAAAGAGACCATAGACATTCAATTAGTGTATTTTTAGCTTCAGTCCTATAATAATTTTTAAATTACGATAAATATTACATTTGCTATCAATAAATTGTTATGGGGGACACATGAGCAGAACAGGTAGATGTTTGTTTTATAACAAATTCTGTGTAAATCCTTTTTAAACCAATCCCACTTTGTTCGTTATGGGGTTAAGAAAAAAAAGGTGTCTAAATCTGAAAAAAAATGAAAATAGTTAAAGGTCTTTAATGCCTGAGGTGGGAAAATATGATTTTTGGAGGTTTGATATGTGACTAATGATGTTAGGAATAACCCATATATATTTTATATGATGTTCTTTATAAATATTTTACAAGCAAAAGATACTAACAACAATAATAATAATAATACTTAATCTGTGCATGTCAATGAAATGTATCATTTATTATTTACTTGTTTTTTTCTTGTTGGCATGTGATAAAAGCAAATTTAAAGACAGCAAGCAGGAATTCTGCTATTATTTTTTTTTTTTTTAGGCTGCCTCGTGACGAAAAATAGAAATCAAATTGTATGCATAACAAATAACCTACAGCAATCTTATGAAAAAATAAAAATAAATAAAATACAGACATCTGTGAAAAAATCAAATGACTAAGTAGAAGCTTTGTGCCTGCTGCCTTTAGTAAGGGCTTCTGAAAATTAGCCGAGAAATAAATCTCCCTTGCTGAGTTTAAGACATTTTTCATTTTACAGTGACCTGAAAGCTGGAGGGCTTGAAAATGTGCTCTATGTGGTTATGAGAGTGAGTTGGCTCATGCACAATGACTTAAGTGCAAGAGGGAATTTTATGCTATGTCACTGTGCCATGTACTATAGTTATGTTGGATATGAGTAATCTATGATTTGATGTTCCTCATCTCCTAAAAACACTTTGAAGGAGCATTGTCATGTCATATATTGAGCTTGTATTGTGGATCGTGTTGTGTTTCTGAGGGATATCAGAGGGATTGGAAAATAATGGGAAGACAGAGTTAGAGAGCGTTCAACAATCCTTTGGGATTTCGATTGATGGGCCGGATTTGATTCATCTGCCCAAAGTATTGATTTGTTTTTGCTGTAGAGATGTACAGCCCTAATCATGCTCACTCTGCTTCTTTCTGTATTTCATTTTCTGCACATTCTCCTGCTCAGAACACTATTATCTCCTCTGTTTCCTGACATTTATAGCTTTCTTCCCTTTCTTCTGGAATACTCTATAGTGAAAATATAGTTTCCTATGCTATTTATGTATTTATTTATGTATTTGGTAGGATATAGGGCACTATCCTTCCTTCATCTTATTTTCCTGCCATGTTGCATAAATGGCTCTAAAGAAAGTATGCATTTGCTTTCTATCCTAGATTTCATCTTTTATTTTAAGCACGCGTTATTTTAAACAAGTCGAGCAGCAATGCAGCTTCCTGGTTTCCAGCAAACAAACAATAAACAATGCCATACTTTCACATGAAAATGGAAGATAAACCCATGAGTGGTATAGTAAACAACATAAAAGACTACATAAAATAAAATTACTAATAAATTACTAGAAGGAAGGAAGGAAAGAAATAGACTAAAAGAAAGAGAAATGTTCAAATGTCTTAAATGAGCTCAAAAGGTGAACAGCAATACAGCTTTCGAGTTCCTAACAAACAAATAATCAACATGAAATTAACAGCAAAATAATAAAGTAACAGTAATAAGTGAAACTATGAAATAAGCCAAAAAGCAAAACAATATTAAGGAAGAAAGGACGGAAGGTCAATATAAAGGAAGGAAAAACTCTCTCATAGTACACAACTAGACTCTATTAAAGGAAGAACAGCTCAAATGTCTCAAATAACCACAAATAATATGGAGCAGAAAATGCAGTTTTATACAAACTAATACATTAAAATAACTAATGAATTACAAACACAAAAACAAGAAATCAGGAAGGAAGAAAGGAAGGCTGCTTCCTATTTCCTACTGAGCAAATGATCAACAATGTCATATTTCAACACGAAAATAACAACAAATAACTCAAATAAAGCACAAAAAGGAAGGATAATATGTTCCAAACTCCCTCATATGCAGGCCTACATGAATAGTGTAAATGGTGTCAAATGAGAGAAAAGAGCTCAAATAAAAGCTCAAATGTCTCCAAAATAAAATAAAAACTCAAATATTGCATGAAAATGCAGTTTTACACAAAAGAGAACAGCTTTACAAATTATTAACGTAAAATTACTACGTTACTGAATACAAGAGACAAGAAACCAACAAGAAGGAGCAGATTATCAAGCAAAAAAGAGAGGAGAAAAAAGGAGATGCTGCAAACTCCCTCATACTTCCATAACTAGATTCTATCAAAAGAGAGAACAGAGCTCAAATGTGCTTCATTTTCACACCAGGATGAATGTGAAAAGGTCACAATCCAGCCAACAGTTTCCTACTAATAGGAACCACTCTAGCTGTAAGAGGTGTTAGTACATGTTGTAAAGAATGTGACTATCGGATAAAGGAGGCTGTATCTATAGCTTTCTTCATTCTCTGGACTTTCTCTTTTGTGTAACTCTGAGGACAATCCTTATGAATGATTTTAAATGTTTCTAAAGAGACGTATTCAGAATACAGGGATTATTTAGAGGGTAATGACTTAGCGCCACACTGTATGGATATCATACTTTGAAGTAATGTATACCTGAGGAATGTCTGTTCAGCAAACATCACCACATGGAACAAAGCAGAGCAAATGCGTGAGCTATTTAGTTTGGATCAATAGAGAGAGGCAGTCAGTAATGAGGCCTGCTGTTGAGAGGATTACAGTTTTGCAGTTTTGCTTTAATTTAGATATTGATGGAGTAAAACTGCAGGTAGAACCATCTACCCTTATATTACTATGTAGGATTTTAATCACATCTATTTGTTTGTATCTCCTTAAAGACACTTACGGCACGTTTTGTGGTTTCTTTAACAATTTTAGATGGACATGAATGCTTTGTGGTTTGGATCGTAGGATCTCTGCAGTATAAGGACGTTTCCCTTCGTGGACATCTTCTAAAGACTGAGAAATAGAGCTAAATTTAAAAAGATGGTGTCTGCAGGGCCAAAGCATTGTGCACATTTAAACCTTCCCCTTCAGATTTTTGAAGTCAAATTTATTTGAAAGCAACTTCCAAAACTTTTAGAACTTTAACAATAAAGTTGCATGTTGTTGAGAGACAAAAAAAGCTGTTTGTCTTATCAAACTTTGAAGCTAAATTTGGTCAGTCACATCTAAATCAAGTAGAATTAATTGCTTTAAACTGAAAATTCTAACATTTACTCACCCTGCTGTCAATCAAAACTTTTATTTTTCGATTGCACACAGAGGTAATATCAAAGCTGCTCTTATAACTATACAAGTTTTACACACACACACACACACACACATATATGCTGATCATTTCCTGCTTTTATGAAGCCCCCCCCTCAGAAATAGGCGATGGGCTCTGAATTGTTAGCTGGTCCAGTGTGTTGTGATTCGCTAAACCGCCTCTAGTGCACGTCTAAACGTCCCGCCCCTCACCTCGGCGGCATGTGCTTCAGTTGTATTGTAAACAACGGCATCGTTAATATTGCTTATCTTTTTGAGCCCGATTGAGAAGCAGAGGATGTTATTGAAGATGATCGTGCAGAACCTGTGCAAGCACGCTTTTAATGGTATGTTTTTTGATTGTTGTTGTCTCATACTTTTAGATACGGTTATTAGTTAATGCTACTGCTTCGGTTAGCTTTTAATGCACGGTTTTACCGTTTACGGCAACTGCAGGGTCCAGTTATAACGCTTCTCAAGCTAGGTGAAAATAAAGGATAAATGGAACAGTCATTGTTGAAGGAGCTGGTGATCTGAATGAGAAGTGAGAGAGCAGAGAGAGAGAGAGAGATATGCAGAGTGTGTGTAGAGCAGGGGAATGCGAGGAACAGTATTGAGAATCGCTGCTTTAGAACATTGATTTTGAATCTTGTGAATCCATTAGAATCATTAGAAGTAAGAATCACGATTCATATATGAATAGATTTTTACGTGCACATCTGTAGTTTTCTCTTCCTCTTCTTTAAAGCAGTGCAGCATGGCCTCACCCCCTTTGCTGCATGTTACCGGGGGCGGGGTTTGTCTGGGTTTGGGATGTCACAACCCAGATATAAACTTGTTGTAGTCCCTACGGGTGTTTTGTAGGCAGTAAACTGGACAGAATTTAAAAGCGATATCTCTGTTTGCAGTGAACTTTCAGCGCCGCAACTTTGCAGATATTGTTTATGCTCAAACAGCAACAATACACACTAACTAACGTTAAAAAAAAGCAATTACGATAAATCGCAATCAGCCACCCCTTTAAGGAATGAGCTGAAATGTCTTGGACAGCATGCCACAGATGCAGTTACATAAGTTTGAAAATAACCTTGAACACTCTTCTAATGCTTTTGCATTGCTGTTGTGCTCTGGGCAGAAGGTCATGAACGTAAGGTTAAATGTGGTTTGGAGGAAGACGGCCACTGTGGATCTGCGCTGATGCCCCAGCTCTGGAATTTGTTACACTGCTGTGCAGAAAGAAAGGTTATCAAGTGGAGATAATGTTCTATTCATCAACAGTGTTATTTACTTTAGATGCTGCCATTTGAATACATTATTTATTTTAAGGTCAAGGCATTTACTACCACAGCCCCTAACGTGAGAAGAGCAGAGGTTTTTCAATTCATCTCTATGAGGGCCAAGCAAAACTCTTGCTCTGTGAGGTTGACAGAGGATCCGAGGAAGAGTTAAGAGCGTTCAAATGTTGAGAAATTCTCAGCTTTATGCAAATGAAGAGCAAAAAAGGCCGGTCAGAAGTGCAGGTTGTGAGTCAGTCAAGGTGCTGGAGTTTTATAGTTTTATATTACATCAGAAATTAAATTATAAATCATTAAATCATGTTGTTTACATATTTCATTTAGATTTCAAATGCAATTGTGACTAGACTGGCTGGGTTAACAAAAGTGTATTAAATTGACACCATATCTTGACAGTGTGCTCAAAAGTTTATTAATCTGACTCACCGTAAGTGAGTAAGATTATGGCTCTGAAGTGTGCATACTAAAATGCCTCTTGCAAGGCAAGTTTACGTGCTATCTCTTACAAATTATTCTTTGAAATTCATTATTAAAACACAGGTATATATGTAGTAGTAAGATTTGTTCAATCGTTCTTACTGACAATCCCCAAACTCCACATTTAAATATGCATGCATTATTAAATATAGATCAGACATTGGTTTAAGAAGTTTTAAGAGCTCTTTGTTTTAATTTTTTTTTAGTCCTTGGTTGCTCATTAACACTATTTTGTAACTACAGAGGGCAGACTGCAAAATGCCAATAAATATTGAGCTTTGTTCTTTCTTTGCTCGAGCTTTAAATATGCATGTCAAGTATAAACATGCAATACACAAGACTGTCATATGTTGTGGTAATTGAGAGGAATATGCATGCACCATTACAGGTCATAGCACACTTAAACCTGTGAGAATATCTCTTGCTGACACTGAAGTGGAAAATGTGAAGATAATTTGATATTGCGTCTTTATTAGATTAAACTCAAAAAGGTTGCCTTGGGTACGTTGGCTCAGCCGTATCGTGTAACATCATCAATACACGCAGGAGCAGCACAACGACCTTTCTTCTGGCAAATAACCTCAGTTTACACACCCATTTAGTCATTAATTCTGTCCTCATTTGTCTAATCTTTAGAGGTCAAGTCAAGCACAAAGTAACACTAAAGGAAAAATCACTTCATACACATTGGATTTTGACATCGTGTGTTTTACATTTTAGATTTTAGAGGGCTAAATTGACATTGTTTTTCAAAAGGACAAGAATGTTTCTATCATTCATTCTTATCAAAAAATAACTAAATTTGGCCACTGGGATACAACATTAACACTCGGCACAAGCCAAATGCAAGGGAAAAATGGCTTTGGCTATTAAGAGTTATTTATCAGTTGAATGGTAATTACTATAGTGTACAATGTTGAAGTTTTGATGATATGCAGTTTTCAACTGCCAAACTTGATGCTTCAGTTATTTTCAAAAATGATAATAATAGACATGTTTCTTAACACCAAATAAGCTTATTAGAATGATTTCTTAAGGATCATGTGACAGTGAAGACTGGAATAATGGCTGCTAAAATTCAGCTGTGCCATCACAGGACTAAATTACATTTAAAAATATATTTATTAATAGGGTATTTTACATTGTATGTTTTGTAAGCAAAATGTGAGCCTTAGTGAGGCATAAGATTCTTCTTCAAAAAAAAAATTAATAATAATTTGATCAGCCAAAATATAAAAGATGCTATAAATATATTATACATATTTTAAATTAAATCTATAAACTGATGAAAGACAGCAAGAGTAGGTTGTATATAATGTATAGATAGGCATACAAACAAAACTCAAAATATCTGGCCTTATTTTTTTTGTAAATGCATTTCCTACTAAGAGTGCTTATCAGAATGTCTCCCTGTGCACTGTGGGTTGTTCTATGGGTTGCTAAATATAAAAATAAATATAATAAAAATAAATAAATGTCATCATCGTTGTCATTATCATCATCATTATAATCATCAACGCCAAAACCACCAACAGTGACAGTCTAATTTAGCTTCTTCACCATCAGGTGGATCCACTTGAGTCTCCACAACAGCTGAAGCCTGACGCGTACGTTACGACTCCAGCCACCACGACTCCACTCTGCGTGCCACGGTGGAGAGAGGAAATGTCAGCTTTTCTACACAGTGTGCAATTCAAGCTGCCAAACCTCAAAAGTGATGGGAGCTTTTCAAAGCAGACTCGCATTAAATATAGACCCATAACATGTACGCTTTGAAGAGCCTCTTTGAAAACGTAATCTTATGGGAAAGTCGCGAATGAATGGTTATCAGAAAACTAGCAGGTGGAAAGATGAACATGGTCTTTCAAAACTTGCTGCTTGAGATCTGTCAGCGTTAGTGGGCAGATTTCATGGCTTACTGCATCCGACTGTGTTTGAGTATTAGCCATAAAAAAAAAACATCACAATTCATAATCAGTCTTTACTTTATTGAAATCAAAACTTTTGTGTACTCAGAAATGTTGATCTCACCTCTGATAAAAGTTGATTTTTGCACTACTAAAACTCTACCACCAAAAGTAAATCAATGGAAACAGTATGAAATTTACCAGACAAAAACCACAAGACTATTTTTATGCTATTTGGAGACATTGTGACCTTTAACTACCTTTAGTCGCAGTTGATTTGACAACCCATGACATGCTAATAAAAGTACACTTTGTTCCATAGCAACACATGCGCTTGTGATAAAATTACAACCCCCACTATGCGTCATATCATCCATGAGATTTTAATTTTTTCATTAATTTAATATTGCAAGTGGTTAAAACGGGTTATAGATGTTTAAAAGACCTACTACTGCAATATGAAGAATCATTTATAAAGAAACATTCAGAGTCTCTCTAATATAATATAATATCTACTTTACTGTCAAAAGAGATCTCTACTAAACAGATATTCTTGTTTACACTAAAGCTCAAGATGCTCTGGAACATTCTCAAATTTTGCTGGATTACATGTTCATGTTTTGTTCTTGCTGCTCGGGAACAAAAGAAGAAGGAAAAGTAGACATGCCAACTACTAAGGACATAATGAAAATTGGAAATGTAATATTTCACTCCAATTTTTTTTTAATTTGATAATATCAATCGGTAATGAAAACAATCCACAAATGAAAATTCTGTCATCATTTACAAATCCTCGTTTCATTCCAAACCTACATGCATTTCTTTATTCTGTGTAACACAAAAGAAGATATTTTGCAGAACATTGGAAACAGTTTTATTGACCATTGATTTTCATTGCATGGGCAAAAAATAATAATTGAAAAGTAAATGATGACAGAATTTTAAATTTTAGGTGAACTACGATCCAGCATTTCACAGCCCTGTTCCTAATTTAACTGCAAAAGTGCCTTAAAAGTAGACGCAGAGAATGCATTACAAATTTAAAGTAAAAATTGTATAGGGAGAAGCACAAAAGTGCAGCTGTGTCACTGACTTCATTAAACTGCAGGAGTTCATTGCAGAATAATTCCAGAAAAAAAATGTAATCAAGTTATCTCATGTGAACCCCGTGTTCTCGAATAAATAGCTGTTCAGTCGGAGGGCTCCCCTGATAGGTTCAAGCTGTTATCAACTCCAGACTAATTTAACTGCAGATCACTTCATCCACTTCTGAATGAAAACACTGAAAATTATAAGACACGCGCATCACATTTGACCATGTTAACTAAATTTCCTAATCTAACAGTGAATCTAAAAGGACTGCAAAATTAAGGGTTCCAGCAAGACGGTATAGTGGTCTTGTTGATAAAGATACAGGCCATGCGGCTAAGGTTCAGTAAGCGAGCACATCAAGAGTAACCCAAGATCATGATCTTTGCTACCACCACAGAGCTTCTGTGCAGGCCACTTAACATTCAACTGCTCCAAGGGGTCTGTTCCTGTGACCAGTTCATGGTCTCTGTGGATAACAGAGTCAACTAAACAACAAATGTCACTGGACAGCAGTATTTCTGTTAAGATTGCTGATAGATCTGCCACTGACTTTTGATCTTCTGAGTCAAAAAACTAAGCCATGACTTGATGGAATTGTGTGGGAATTGTTTTCCACAGTCACGACCAGGCGGTAGATGTTATATTGTGTGGTGGAGTGGCTTAATCTCAGAGCTAGTAACCGTAAGATTGGGGGTTCAATCCCCCCGAGGGGCCATCACCATTGTGGCCCTGAACACGGCACTTAACCCCAGATTACTCCGGGAGGATTGTACCCTGCTTTGGATAAAAAGTGTCTGTACGAATACTACTACTGACTTTGTGAGTCCAGGACCACTTACAGCTTAAAATGGTTTTCTTAATTCTTTATTGCAACAACGCTTTTACAAGATATTAATTGATGAACTGGAGTCATATGGATTACTTGTTGATTATTGTGATGTTTTTTTATTAGCTGTTTGGGCTCTCATTCTGACGGCAACCATTCACTGCAGGGGATCCATTGGTATGCAAGTGATGTGATGCTGAATTTCTCCAAAACTGCTCTGATGAAGAAATACACCTTCTTGGATGTGTCCTGCGGGTGAGACCCTTATCAGCCAATGTTATTATTGGGGGAACTATTCCTTTAATGTGTACACACATACTAACATGAAAACAAACAATATACAGTAAGCTGAAGAAATGAACAACTGACATCATCAAACAAGTATAGGACCATTTTACCAATCATCTGAAGACTCATCTGAACTGAAATTACAGGAACCTGTGAGGTACTGCCACAGGTGAGTAAGTTCAATATTTAATGAGAATCACATTTATCAATTAATGGGGAAACTTTGTTTGATAAATAGCGTTTAAATAGCAAATTTATTTATAGATGAATTATTTAAACCTTTGTCATTAATGTGTTTCACTCTTTTACTGATTTGTGTGTGCTGCCATGATAGTTCAGACCGGTTTTTAGAAATAATTTTCTTATGATGTAAAATTTGGGAAATGCATTATCTATGATGGCTTAAATTTTATGATTTACATTTAAGTGTGATCCCAATGTTAAAATCAACCTATGAATTCGCTATTCTCAAAGGACTCATCTGAATACCTCTAACATTCACCAGTAAAGCGATTCCATTTATAAGAGTGCCCATATGTTGATATCACCAAAAATACTTATATATTTCCCTGTCTGCCACCTTTGACATCACAGCTCAGGATAGTCTCTTGTTTTACTGGTGCTCTCAGTGTTGTCCTAACAAAATTTTGCTGCTGCTCAAGAGTAAATACTTACATGGCATTTATGGTTCAGGTTATTGGGTCAGAAAAACCTGTCAGCAGAACTGGGTGCCTATAAGAAATAAATCAATTTTTAACTCGTCTACATCTGGAAGGCCAAACACCAGCCATGCATCGAGTGTCAGGGTTCTGTCACTTCGGTCTAGTGTATTTGTGGTTTTGTGACAGAGCCCTGACACTCCCGTCATGTCATTGTTTTCATGTGAGCACGCGGCTTCGAGAGTGCTCGAGCCGTGCACTCTCGTCTGCGTGTACTGTTTCATGTTGGAGCATGGTGTTCAGATCCCGGCACTCATGTTGGTTGAGTTAAATTGTGCGGGGTCCCCAGACACTGCGCCTCCATGTTCGTCTGTTGGGGAGGTGCAATCTCGAGTTCGCTCGGCAGTGCGTCTTTGTCTGTGTGTTGTGTATTGTGTAGCACGCTGTTGAGGTGCCTTTATTTGTTGTTTGTGTTGTCTGCATGCCTGATGCTTTTATGTTTGTTTGTCTTGTGCTGGGTAGAATGCAGCTTGGTTTCGTGGCGGAGTGCGGTTTGTTTGTGTGAACACGCAGTTATGAGTCTTTCCATAGCGTGTGTCTTGTTTTGTTCAATCACATGGCTTGTGATTGTTTTGCTGGTCATGTGCTTTTGTTTTGTGTGAGCACATGGCTTTTGTCTTTATTTCCTGTGTGCCATGTGCTCTCATGTCAATTGTCTTGACCCCACCCATCTTGTTACCTGATTATTGGTTAATTTGCCCCACATGTGTTCCCTCGTTACCCTCCTCATATGCTCTCTATTTATTGTCCTTGTGTTTGCAGTCCTGTGCCAGTTCGTCATCGAATGTTCCCTGTCGTGTGCCTTGTCCTGCCATCCAGTCAAGTTGCCAGCTGTTTTTTCCCCTACGGGGTAGTTTTTGTTTGTTTTGTTTCTGCCTTTAATAAAGCCCTTATCTTCCTGCAATATTGAGTCCTCGCTCCATCCTTCATCCCCAACCCTGACAGAACGAACTGGCCCACATGAGGACTCAGCGGAAGAAGGGTTTGCGCCATCCACCAGCTTCCACTCTCTCCAGCCCCCACTACCAGTGCATGCTCCAATTTAAGACCTTGAGCTCCCTCTGTCAACAGAGGACTGACGTGAGGGATTTTGCTCTGGAGTTCAGTGGTGTTGCAGAGGGGTTGGGGTTTGATGATGCGGCCCTCAAGGACCTCTTTAATTACGCCATTGATGAGCCCCTCAATTGGTGGAGAATGAGGGGGTTGGACCACCTGACGTTTGGGGGATTTGTGGAGTTTTTGGCACGTCCCCCAGCTAAGGAGACTGCAGTGCTGCCCGTGGTGGCTGACAAAGCTGCAGAGCCCCCACTGGTGGCTGAAGAGGCTGCAGCGCCCCCAGAGGTGGCCGTCGACGTTACAGTGCCCCGCTCTCGGAAACGGAGGAGAAAATGGCTTCCTCCATTCCACATGGCCTGGAGGCCGTCCAGGAGCCCGCTGCTGGCCTGGAGGCCATCCCAGACCCTCCCAAGCTCCTTGCCCTGCCGGCCCCACCCAAGCTCCTTGCCCTGCCGGCCCCACCCAAGCTCCTTGCCCCAGCAGAGCCATCCAAGATCCTTTGTCTACCTGGTCCATCCAAGCTCCTTGCTCTGCCAGCTCCGCCCGGGCTCCCTGGCCTACTGGCTCCGCCCAAGCTCCTTGCCCTGATGCCGGCCCTTTGATACGGGCTCCACCCTCCTGCCTGCAAAGCTCCCAGCGCGCCTTTGACCCCTTGTCGGACTCCAGAAGACGAGGAGAGTCTGCTGGGTCTACCCTAAGGCCCTGCCCTGGCCGTCTGCCGGGGTTCCTGTTAAGTCGGAGCCTCCCTGGTCTGTCCCTCCGGCTCCGCCCTGGTGGTCTGCTGGGGTTCTTGTTAAGCCAGAGCCTCCATGGTCTGTCCCTCTGGCTCCGCCCTGGTGGTCTGCCGGCATTCCTGTTAGGCTGGGGCCTCGCTGGTTCATCCCTCCGGCTCCGTCCTGGCTCCCCGGGACTCTGGACTGCCTGAGCTCCCTGGACTCACCTCACGCCCCTCCTTGTACACTCTAAGACTTTTGGGCTATAATGCTGGCACTGGCTTGGCTCCCCTCCCTCCCTCCCCTCTTTGTCTCTGTGTTTAGATTTTTCCTGTCTTGTGTTGTCTGTTGTGTATCGGTCTTGTGTTGTCATGTTTGTTCTGTCATGTTCCTGTCTTGTTTTTGTTGTCTCGTTAGGGACGCCAGGTGGGGGCTAGTGTCAGGGTTCTGTCACTTAGGTCTAGTGTATTTCATGGTTTTGTGATAGAGCCCTGACACTCCCGTCGTGTCGTTGTTTTCATGTGAGCACGTGGCTTCGAGAGTGCTCGAGCCGTGCACTCTCATCTGCGTGTACTGTTTCATGTTGAAGCGTGGTGTTCAGATCCCGGCACTCACGTCTTGAGTTTCGGTTTCGTGTCGGGATCCGGACACTCGCGCTCCATGTTCTGACTGTTGTGGGAGCGTGCGGTCTCGAGTTCGCACGGCCGTGCGCTCTTCTGTCCACGTGTGGTGTGTTTTGTGAAGCACGCGGTTTGTTCAGCCGCGTGCTTTTCTTGTTGTCTTGTGTTGTTGACGCTGCATGATTTTATGGTCCTTGTGGGTAGCCTGAGCTTGGTTTTCGATGGCTGAGGTGCTGTATTGTTTGTGAAGCGCGGCTATGAGTTTCTCATTAGAGGCGGTTCATGTTTTGTTCAAAGCACCATGGCTTGGGATTGTTTTGTGCTTGTGCTTTTGTTTTGTGTGAGCACATGGCTTTTGTCTTTGTTTCATGTGTGCTATGTGCTCTCATGTCAATTGTCTTGACCACCCATCTTGTTACCTGATTATTGCTTAATTTGCCCCACCTGTGTTTCCCTAGTTACCCTCCTCATTTGCTCTCTATTTATTGTCCTTGTGTTTGCAGTCCTGTGCCAGTTCGTCGTCGAATGTTCGCTGTCGTGTGCCTTGTCCTGCCATCCAGTTAAGTTGCCAGCTGTTTTTTCCCCTATGAGGTAGTTTTTGTTTGTTTTGTTTTGTTTCTGCCTTTAATAAAGCCCTTATCTTCCTGCATATGGGTCCTCACCCCATCCCCCAACATGACATTGGATGTTTTTCTCGAATATTAAATGGGTCATATGATTTTGCTAAAAATAACATTATTTGGTGTAACGAAATGTGTTTATGCGCTTTAAGGTTAAAAAAAACACATTATTATCCACATACTATACATTATTGTTTCTCCTCTATGACCAGCCTTTCTGAAACGCGTCGATTTTTATAAAGATCATCGGTCTGAAAAAGCGAGGTGTTCTCTGATTGGCCAACTATCCAGTGCGATGTGATTGGCCGAACACCTCAAGCGTGAGACGGAAATGTTAAGCCCCTACCATATTGTGATGCCCTGTCAGGCCGGAGCAATGATTCAAAAACATGAAAAGCCATTATAAACGAGGCATTCTTTGCATTCAGGGAGGACATAATTATGGATTATAATGACTAAATACTGTCTTTTTACACGTTGCATTGCACCGCGTAAACATAAAACCATGCCTGCATTTGTGATCGGAGAAACAACAAACAACAAGCCCTACTCTACACTACCAAAAAACTTGCTTTAAAAAATAAAAAAATTTAAAAACTCTTTAAATATAAAAAACAGTCTTACAATCTTTGAGTCAGAACAGCCGGCACTGTAGTCTACTCTACCCGGATCAGTAAACCGTCCTCCATAAATTGTGCTGCACACATCTGAATATCTGGATTGAAGTGTTCTGGAACAGTGTTGTAAATAAAACTTAACCATTGATTTCTAGTCGTGTCCATTTTTGGAAAAGACCAAACAAAGTAGTTTCGCTTTAACAACAAAACACACAGCGTC
>JADLZN010008408.1:0-92242 GCA_018155175.1 Sinocyclocheilus anophthalmus | reverse complement strand
CTTTAAAACAGCTTTAAAAATTACTTTATTGCATTCCAAACGCTTTTAAAGTACTTTTCACTATACATTTTTATGGGTAGCTTGAATGTAAAACATTGCCATGAATTTGTTGTGTTCCCATTTGTGAAATAGTCAACAAATTAATTGTTGTAGGCTAACTCGATCTCATGAAAGTGCGTATAGCACTATTTTCTGCTTCTATTTGGTGTAATATTTCTATGCAGAAATTGACTTTGGTATGAAAAAGACTGATAAATTCATAATTAACGGCACGGGTTCAGTCGACAGAAATACGTGACACACAGGCCTATAATAACTGCTGAAATGTTATTGCGGGGCAAATCTCAGATCAGTCTGAGTGCTCATGGTACTCACAGTGCAGCCGTACACCTGCAGGCGCCACTGACTTGGGTGGTTGTCGTGGTAATAAACACCGTAACAGCAACCGTGCGTGTCCGCGCTTAATATGCATATCCTACATGAAAAGCATTTTAGGGGGCCCTTGGCTTTTGGGGCCCCAAGGCGGTCGCCTACCTTTGCCTAATAGGTAAGTCCGCCCCTGCCTCTCTTAATTTTTAGCATGATTTGTGAAAATTTAACTATAGTGAATGACATGGCATAGACTTCTTCATTGCTAGTTTTTGCGTATTTCATTTAATTCTGCAACCTACTTGTTCTACAGATCTGTGTGTACTAGTGTTAAATGCTACTGTTTTTGATAACGTTTATGACAGATAATATCATAATTTTCGCATTGCCCTTACCGAATGTAAGGGTATGTAATGCTTTTTTGATTGCTTTCAGTTTAAAGGGATACTCCACCCCAAAATGAAAATTTTGTCATTAATCACTTAGCCCCATGTTGTTCCAAACCCCTAAAAGCTTCGTTCATCTTCGGAACACAATTTAAATATTTTGTATGAAAACCGGGAGGCTTGTGACTGTCCCATAGACTGCCAAGTAAATTACACTGTCAGGGTCCAGAAAAGTATGAAAGACATAGTCAGAATAGTCAATCTGCCATCAGTGGTTCAACCGTAGCGTTACGAAGCGACGAGAATACTTTTTGTTCGCAAAGAAAAGAAAAATATCGACTTTATTCAACAATTCGTCTCCTCTGTGTCTCTCTGCATTACCGTAGCACCATTTTGGAGAATATCCGCTGAACGCAAGCAGCGTAGGCTCTTCTGTGTTAGCCGCGTTGCACAGATGCGCTGTTTTCGTTCAAATCAAAGAGTAAATACATGTAGAAAACGTATCCTTGTGTCACGGCTGACACATAAGTTCGGAGCTTCTTGCGTACTAGCGTAAAATATCTTAATTGTGTTCCGAAGACCACAAAACATTTTCATTTTGGGGTGAGTATCCCTTTAAGTGCCGGACTATGCAGTGTTGCCAGATATTGATACTAAAACAAACTAAAAATAAATAAAAATAAACTTTTGCCAATCTTTTGCAAATAAGATAAGATAGATATCGCTGATTCTAAACGGCAACTTTCTAAATTGTTAAATTAAGTGGAAACGACAAGTCCAAAAACGCTGCGCCCGCGCCCTCACTCACAACTCTCTCAAGCTTCACTCCGCCAGTGTCTCGCAGCGATCATTTTCATACTACGAGCGCTAAACATTCTTGCAAACTGTCTAAAATGAATTATACATGTCATGCAGGCATTCCTATGAGGAGCTCAATTTGCATATGAGCAAATTAGTCATTCAAAGAACAAATTCTATTTTTGAACATGAACAATTTACAGAGGTCCGGACCTCAGTGGCCTCATGGTTACGGGCCTGCTTACACTCACAATCTCTCACACACACCACTACTATACACACACACCACACACACACACACACACACACACACATAAACCCACATACCCATACTAATAGCTGTCCCAGACAGTAGGAGGACAGATTGAAGGTACAAAGGACCTAAAATTTCCACACTTTTATTACCCCCGGGTCCAGTGGACCTGAACATCCTGTATGTACTATAAGTGTGTAGGGGGGTGTACAGTGAGTGGTCATTGAAAATTTGTTCTGATGTATGTTCTTCACAGAAAATGAGCCAAGACCAATGAGTATGATTTTGAAAAAATAATTAATCGTATAATTTTTCTTTTGACAAAAAGTGAAAAATGGGTCCCACAGACCCGAACACCACACAAGGGTTAACTGCGTCTGTGCGTCCTCTCTCTACAAACATAAAGCTTGAGTTTACTTCAAAAAACGCGTTTTTAATATAACGGCCCTTGTTGCGCTACACTATATTAGATTTCATTTGAAACCTTTTATTAAGAATAAATATTCGTGGGCATCATTGACAGGAGTTTCTGTTCTCCTGAATGTTTCTGGTTTCTGGTGGGTGTGGTGTGTGTCAATTAAGCGCGCATTAAATATAGACACCTGTATAGTACAGGTAGATACACACACACTTAGATCCCCCCCCAATGTTTCAAGAAATGGTTACGGCCTGCTATAAACCTAGGCCCTAACCCTTTCATAAATACAAACTTATGTGATTTGATAAAATATATAAAGAAAGCTTCAAGCTACACGACAATTAATGACATTAATATAACACTTCTACTTGAATGTCACTATCAGTCACTATTGAGTGTTTGTAATAATTTCTGACTGCGATCCAATGTGGATTTTGTTGAAATGATGAGGCAGAAATATGTTGTTGGTAACATTCTAGAAGAATTTTATGGGGAAGATGCACATTTACAACTTCTGTGGGGCTTGAAGAAAAAGTAATGTAACTAGTAGAGTAACTAATTACTATTGCCAGAAAGTAATAAGTAAAGTAACAATATTACCTTTGAAAGGAGTAACTAGTAATGAGTAATATATTACAGTTGCGCAGATGGGGCACGTTGTAACACTGCGTTACAATGTGATATTCTATGACATTAGCTATGTAATTTACACTATTTACTTTAATTAATTTTAATGATAAACAACGAGAAACAGGTGAATAAAGGCTGACAGTCAATGTTTAATGTTTAGACATTATTATTTCAAGACATGTAAAGCGTTTTTGCTCGTTTATGTGGGCCGTCCCAATCATGGTTGCAATGTGTTCATTGTCAAACTGCAAAATCAGATTATTTTTAATTCTTAAAAAACACCATTATTTTAATTGAACAAAAAAAATTTTTTTTAGTTTGTCTTGTATATTTTTTTCATTATATCAGATAACATTTTAAGCTGTCATATGCTAATGTTACAACATGCTCCTCAGATGTTACAATGTACCCCATCTACGGGGAATGTTGTCACATTTCACTTCCGTTTTTTTTGAGGGTAAATAAAGAAAAACGTTTACACTGTAATTATGAAACAAAGCGACATATTTGTACTAGACAGGTGTGAAATTACTGTGGATAAAAAAAAAAATACTCTGAACCCCATGTGGATTTACAAAAACTGAGAAAGTCAAAAAGTGTTACATTGTGCCCCTCTCTAGCCACTCCCCCTACTAAATGCCTGAGCCCCGGGCAAAACAACCCACACACCTCCTCGGCACTGACTCTTTTAAAGACCCTTCGTGAAATTAAAAAACCCCTAGAGTAGGTTAAGGTTACATTTTTTTTATTATTTTATTTAAATTCGCTTAGAGCAGTGTATTTCCTGAATTTATGTTGCCAGATATAACCAGGTTAAGTTTTGTGGTAAGATATCTCAGTTGGGGGTTCCTGCCCGGTCGCTCTGTATTACATCTTTTTCCTCCGGCGCTGCGGCAGAGGTAGACCAGCATGGGACTCGTCCTGAAGAGATCACGGAGTAGTTAAAAACTACGTAAATTACACTTTTCTTGCAAAGTCGTCTTGTATGAATTATTTCAATTTGACTTGCTCATTTTCCCGGTAAAGCTGTGCTAACTAGTATTTTCCTCCTGCAGCGTGCTGGCAGACCGGTGGGGAGACTCGTGAAGATGAAATAAAGTAGTAAGAGAACATTAAATTGTTAGGTCAAATTTAAAACACATGTAATCGCCTTATTTGTTTTCTACCCATGTTATCTGTAAGGTATAAATACGTTTGAGTTAATAAATGTCTGTAAGAATATCGAGTGGACTATATTTGTGTCATTTTGTTAGGTTAATGCTTCAGCTAGAGATGATGTGCATTGCGCAGCTGCGGTAACTTGTTGAATTGTGTTAATTGGGTTTCTAGCTTTAGTAATAGATGCATGTCTGTGATGCAATGCCCTGTTATAATGCATTTCTGTGTAATATTTATGCTTTCTATAGGCCTAGGTGTGAAATGCACAGCCACTGATTATGGGACTATGTTTTTGGACACCTGAAACAATGCACTATATAACGGGATAGAGGACATAACTTTTACTCTTGCACAACTTTATATAATGGAATTCCAGACTCAAGACACACAAGTTATTGGTTAACACAGATTGTTTATTGCAAGAATGCAGCAATGAGCACAGAACTGAAAAGTAGAACGATATTGTCAGAGATGATATTGTGACTGAGGAATAACAGAGTCCCTCTGTGTTACCAGGCTGGTTGGAGATCATGAGTCTTTGATGGTTCATGGAGCACACTCCTCTTGACTGATTGTGGTCTGTACACAATGGTGACGGACAAGGAAACAGAGAATCCAAGGAGATGAAGGAGCAGGGAGACTTCAGGGAGGATCACACGAAGAATGCAAGAGAATATCACTTGAAGGCAAGTAGAGCAGATAGGTAGTCCAAAGTTGTAAGTGAGACCAGACAATGAATGGGTAAGAGGTGTTTGCTTAAATCCTGTGGCTGAATGGTGAGATGATGCAGAACAGGGTGATTCAGTAATCAATTGAGAGTGAGCGTTGTGAGGAAATGACGATGGGGCTTGGTGAATCCAAGACCAAGTCTCTGCCTTTCTCACACAGAAAAACCTCCTCGACATCAACCAGTCTGGTTTCAGAAGTGGACAATCAACCGAGACTGCCTTGCTCTCAGTTATTGAAGCCCTAAGACTGGCAAGAGCAGATTCCAAATCTTCATTACTTATCTTGCTGGATCTGTCCGCTGCTTTTGTCATGGTTAACCACCAGATCCTCTTGTCAACCTTATTGGCAAATGGCATCTCAGGAACCGCACTACAGTGGTTTGAGTCTTACCTTTCAGATAGGTTCTTCAAGGTATCTTGGATAGGTAAGGTGTCCAAGTCGCAAGATCTAGCTACTGGGGTGCCTCATGGCTCAGTTCTTGAACCACTTCTCTTCTCTGTCAACATGGCATACATGGCATGGTTTTGTCATTCAGAAACATGGCTTTTCACATCACTGCTATGCTGATGACACTCAACTCTACCTCTCTCAACCCTGATGATCCGGCGATAGCTGCTCGCATCTCAGCTTGTCTATCAGACATTTCTTGCTGGATGAAGGATGATCGCCTTCAACTCAGCCTTGCCAAGACAGAACTGATTTTGGTTTCAACAAACCCATCACTTCATCAATTTCATTACTATAGTAGAATAAAACGTCATCAGCATGCGCTAAAAGAGCATGATAAATCACACTTTAGCAGTTGTATTTTTTATGTTTGCTGAAAAAAGGGATAAGAAAGGGATAAGAGCTTGAGGTAAGCAGTTTTATGTTTTAGCGATATGTCGCGCTGATTTCATGACACAGTTTTATTGGTTGGTCAGTAAACGTGGATCATACCAGCAAACACACTGTGCGAAGATCATGCTGTATCGTAGGCTATCTTTGGTCATGAGACCGTGACAATGGCCATCTTTGAACCTCTCTCACTGTACAACACAGGACCAATTAGGAGCTACGATCACAGAAATCGCCACAATTGTTTCACAATGCCAGTCTTTCGTCTGGGACAGCTGAAAATCATGCAGTGTGTTTAGGGCTAAGCCAGGGATAGGCAACGTCAGTCCTGGAGTCCAGATGTCCTGCAGATCCAACCCTAATCAAACACACCTGAACAAGCTTATCAAGGTCTTACGGATTATTAAGGCTACAGGGAGGAGAGTTTTTTTTTTTTTTAGGGTTGGAGATAAACTCTGCAGGAAATCGGCACTTCAGGACGCGCGTTCCTACCCTGGCCTAAGCGAACAAAAACGGTGTGATATTAATCAAGGTACGTCACACCAGCATTAGGTGTAAGAGAAAGAGTTTTAGTCTGTTCAGCAGGTTGAAACAAGGAGGCAGAGTTGCCGTTTATCCAGTAATAGATGACTGGCTTATCAGTGGCCTTAAGCACAATGTGTTTGGGTTCTGTCACTTCGGTCTAGTTTATTCATGGTTTTGTAACAGAGCCCTGACACTCCTGTCATGTCATTGTTTTCATGTGAGCGTGCTGCTTCGAGTGTGCTCGAGCCGTGCGCTCTCTTGTCTGTGTGCCTTGTTTCATGTTGGAGCGCGGTGTTCGGATCCCGGCACTCATGTTTTGTTCAGATTCAGTTTCGGTTTTGTGTCGGGGTTCGGACACTCGCGCTCCATGTTCTGTCTTGTTGTATGAGTGTGCGGTCTCGAGTTCGCTTGGGCCGTGCGCTCTCCTGTCCACGTGTGTTTGGTACAGCATGCGGTTCGTTTTCAGCTACGTGCTTTCTTGTTGTCTTGTGCTGTGTGGCACGCAGCTTGTGTTCTTGTTTGGCTGCGTGCTTTCATGTTGTCATGTTTTGTGTGAACATGCAGCTTATGAGTGTTCTCATTAGCTGCGTGTTCGTGTCTTTTTGTTCTAGCACATGGCTTGTGATTTTTTTTGTTTTGCTGGCCATGTGCTTGTGATTTTGTTTTGTGTGAGCACATGGCTTTTGTCTTTGTTTCCTGTGTGCCATGTGCTCTTATGTCAATTGTCTTTACCCCACCCATCTTGTTACATGATTATTGTTAATTTGCCCCACCTTTCTTCCCTTGTTACCTTCCTCATTTGCTCCATATTTATTCTCCTTGTGTTTGCAGGCGCTGTGCTAGTTTGTATTTAATGTTCCCCTTCCCTTCCCGCCGGTTGTGTCCCGATCCTGCCTTGCCTTGTCTTGCCTGTTCCTGCCGTGCTGTGCCTTGCCAGCTTGTTTTAATTACAATAAAACCGCCCACCGGGTATTTTTTGTTGTTTGTTTTGAGGTTTGTTTTATTTTTTATTTAATAAAGTCATGCTCCAGCCTATTGAGTCCGGTACCTCATCCCTCATTCCCCTCACCCTGACACAATGACTTCTTGTTACAAACTGCCATGTTTTGTCCCAGCTGTACCTTGCATGGTGTTTCCATAAGGAATATTGTTGCAACGCCTTCATCTGTCACCCCCAGTCTTTGCTGAGGATCTGTGTGGGCCCGGGTTTGAACCTTTTCTAATCACACTGTGACTGGGTGTAATGATTTACTATTTGTTGTATACCACAAGCTAAGAAGCGCAAACTCTTGTGATAAGACCATGGTCCATGTTAACTGAATACACATCAGAATGAGCTTTATTGCCAGGTACAGTATGTTTACACATACGAGGAATTTGTTTTCGTTACAGAAGCTTCCACAGTGTAACAGAATGACAGTGACAGAACAAAAACACAGATATAGAAAAATAATAGTAATCAAAATATATAAATCGCATTGTATGTGCAGTATAATTACCTGAAATTTTTGTTTGTACAGGTACTGTATATTATGTGCATATATTTAGCTATAAAAACACCCTAACATTTCTATTAACTACTACTGTTTTCTTAGCCATTCTCACGTGCATGATGGCAAGTTCTAGTCGCTTGATATGTGAGTCTCCTACCACAAAGAGCATGCAAATGTATGACAGATAATAACAGTCTAACAATAACTTTTCAGGTTTGGATTCAGGTGTCTGTTTGCTTGAGTGATGCAGATTCATTGATGACTGAAGAAGGTTATAGGGATCGCACAGGTAAGTGCATACAGGTAGGTATTCAGGAAAGTGTCAATGAACAACGAGACCAGACAATGGTGAACTAAAGTGAGCAAGTTAAATAGGGTATTGTGATTGGCAGTGATAGGTGCAGGTGATCAGAACTCAGGAGACTGGGAACGAGTGGGCGGAGTGTACGGGTCTGGTGCTGTGGAGGTTGCTGACTCTGTGACAGTACCCCCCCTCCTCCTCCTCCTCCACGGGTAGTTCCTGATGACCATGGCGGACAACAACATGGACGACCTCTGCCTCTTGGTGCTGGACGATCTGTGTGGTTCATATGTACTTCGAGCAGCAGAGATGGGCCCAGAATGTCATCACAGGCAACCCAAGATCTTTTCTTCTGGGCCGAACCCCTCCCAGTCCACAAGGTATTCTAGTCAGCCACCCCATCGTCGGGAGTCCAGGATGGTGTTGAGTCTGTAGATGTTCACCTCTGAAGGATCCACTGGAGGTGGAGGAGGCACGTCATCAGCACCAGACCCTGGAAACAAAGGAATCAGAGAGTCAGTATATGGCTTTGGTAATGACATGTGAAATGAAGGTGAAATTCTGTAGTGGGGAGGAAAGTTTAGCCTGTAAGTGACTTTGTTGATTTGCCTCCGAATGATGAATGGACTGACATAGCGGGGACTTGGCTTACGGCAGGGCAGTCAAAGATGGATGTCCCTGGTTGAGAGTGTCGGACCTTCTGCCCTGGATGGTACTGGGGAGTCAATGATCTTCTAGTTTCGGCCTGGCTCTTGTGTCTCAGAACTGCCCTCTGCAGGTGGATTTGATCTGAGTTTTAGACCTTCTCACTCTCTTGAAACCAGTGGTGGATAGCTGGAAAGTCTGAAGGTTCACCTGACCAGGGAAACAGGGGTGGTTGGTAGCTAAAAAATGCACTGAAAAGGGGTTAATCCCACGGTGGTTTGACGCAGAGAGTCGGCATACTCGGCCCATGGGAGAAAACGGCTCCAGCTGCCCTGATGTTCATGACAATATGACCACAGGTATCTCCCAATATCCACAGCGTGTTAGGTACAAGTAGAGGTACCTCTTGCCGCTACTTCAAAAGTATCCTAAGTTGTTTTAATGTATAGACATTAATATGGAGTTGGTCCCTGGCACTGATGTTGGATGAGAAGGCCTGGCTTGCAGTCTCTGTTCCAGTTCATCCCAAGTGTTCAGTGGGGTGGAGGTCAGGGCTCTGTGTGGGCCAATCAAGTTCTTCTATGCTTTCCCCAAACTATTCCCACAAAGTATTCCCACATTGTCCAAAATATCTTGGTATGCTGAAGCATTAAGATTTCCTTTCACTGGAAGTAAAGTGACCTAGCCCAAACCAAAAAGAACAGTGCCATACCATTATCCCTCCTCCACCAAACTTCACATTTGGCACAGTGCAGTCAGACAGGTAATGTTCTCCTGGAATCTGCCAAACCCAGACTCCCCATCAGACTGCCAAACAGAGATTCGTCACTCCACAGAACATGTTCCCACTGCTACAGAATGGTGGTGGCATGCTTTACACCAGTCCATCTGACACGTGGCACTGTACTTTGTGATGTACTTACATGCAGCTGCTCATGCTTCAAAGTTTGTGTGCTGATATTGATAGCAGTGAAAGTTTGGAACTATAGAATCAGCAAAATGTTGGCAAATTTTACACCCTATGAGCCTCAGCACTCGGTGACTCTGCTCTGTGACTTTATGTGGTCCTCTGCTTTGTGGCTGGTTTCTGCTGTTCTTAAACACTTCCACTTTCTAATAATATCACTTACAGTTGAATTTGGAATATCTAACAGGGAAGAAATTTCACTGAAAACTGACTTATTACAACTATAGCATCCTATCACAGTATCACACTTGAATTCACTGAGCTCCTGACTGCATGGCTAGGTGCTTGATTTCCTACACCTGTGGCAATAAGTCTGACTGAAACACCTGAATTCATGAGCATAGTGGGGGATGCGGTTGAGGTGTCTTGGCATGTCATATTCTAATTCGGTTGTGCAGTAATGAATAATTTGGAGTCTGGGACTCGAAGGCTGGAGGCGGTGACAGGGTATCCTCGCACCTAGGCAGAGTTGGAGATTGGAATGCAGTGATGCCGGCTCATGCACCTTGTCAGTCATGTTGCGAGGCTCAGGATTGGGGGGCGATGATTGACTCAGTTGCGGGTTCTAGCACTGGCCTCTCATGTCTGTGGTGGGCTCAGGAGATCGCTTCATGCATTGCATGAAGGCGGCTGGCTGGGCTCTGGGTTGGGAGTGGGGCTGGAGATGTCCTCCTCAGCTGGGCAGACAGAGAAATGCAGTCCATTATTCTCCAGCACCAACTCCTCTCGCTCAGGCTGGTGTGGTCCGGTTAGTGCGTTTGGTATGCTAGGTCGATGAAGTCCTGTGTGTGGTCTTCCAGCAGACTGTCTCCCTGGTCCAGGCATAATAGTTGAAATGCGGGAGGAAGACGGGAGGAGAAAAAAAAGAAAGGAAAACACTGCAAAACTGTTTTGGTCCATTCTTCTGTCATGCGTTGATGACACAAAATGCACAAGGATGATGGAAATCAGAAAATATGATAAATCCAACAGACAAGGCAAGGAAACCAACTAAACACAGATGAGATCGGACATAGAATGGAGTAGAAATCAGGGCTTAAATAATGAGAACTAACAAGATAATTAACAGAACAGGTGAACAAGATCATTAATCAAACACACTGGGAAACTGGGTCAAAAGACACAAAGGTATGGGGAGAACACAAAGAAACAGAAAACAAAACATGACCCTGACAGAGTCTTCTGGCTCAACTAAAGTCTATTACACAGCTTTTGATCTGTCTGAAAATTCAATTTTTACGGGTATGTTATCAAAGACTTTAATTATTTATATATTCATATTCTGTATTTGTTCATAAAAAAAATTTCTGAATAGCTTCAAAAAGAAATGAAAAAAAAATCACATTTCAAGTTAGTGTTACGCGCACTGAATGCACACACAGTGTGCCCGGTCCAGAGACATGATAGCACACAGTGGATCACTTGTGCTAGTCAAAACAGACCACAGAATGTATCTGCAGTCTTTTAGTACCAAGTTCATGACCAAGGTGACAGAAAATTTTTATCTTAACTTGAGATGGACTTAAAACAGGCTCTGGGTATTACAACACTGTATTTCTGCATTTTCTCTTGTGTTACTGCACCAGTAATTCCAAAACATATTTCTCTATCAATCCAGCACCAGTATATGGAATGTGATGTTGAGACTCAGCATATGAAATGGGCATGTCGGCATGGGTTGGGCTGGAGTCACTGTGTTATGGATGTTTAGGCTGTTCTCCACATTAAAGTGACTGTTAACCAGCCTCTCATGACTGCGATTCATTGGGTCTGTGCTACACACATGCGCAGGGTGTTTCCCTGCTCACGGCCCAAGACACTGGTAGCATCCACATGACCCTCAGGATAAGCGGTTTGGAAAATGTATGGATAGATTTTTGATTTGTGTATAGATTTTTTTTTAGCATGTAAAAGAGTAGAGTATTACATTTTTTTAAAAATGACAGAGCATGTTGTTTAGCCACTGAAAACAATCCTCTACTTTTCATAAAATCCTTTAGACAGCATGAGTAGCAAGGAGAGATCTGAGGGAGGGAGAGAAAGAGATGAAGGTCTCCTCCACACAGCTGTTATATTATCAGTCTGTGTGTGTCTGTGTATGAGATTGTGTAGTAGAAGTACAGTTTGCGCTTATCTTCAGGGTCACTGTGAACTGCTGGGATCCAGCTGTTGTGTGTATGTGAAAGAGAGAGCAATTTCTGTGATAAGAAGTATCTTTGCTATAAGTATGTTCAGAAGCAGCTCTTCACTAATAATCATATCACCTAATCATAACAACAATCATTTTCCTTTTTGTGTTCTTGTATGTAAGCTCATTTCCAGAATATCTGGAGCTGACAATCATAAACAAGCATCTTTTCCACGCAGTTTCTGATTGTTCTGTAAGAATGGAGAAGCGTTAAAATCAGGCCTATAATTAGAGTCCCTCCTTTCATGACCCTACATTTGCTCAGGTGTTGTGTGTGTGTGTGTGTTGTGTCTCAGGTTGTTTGTGTAAAGGAAGAAGATTGCCCCTGTATTGTGTTCTTAGTGATTACAGTCTTCCTACTGTTGCCTCTGTATAGTACTTGTTTCTGAATTACTGTGACTTTCTATTCTTCTGTTTCAGTCACAGGAACCTTTCTTCACAGCTACCATATTTATAATGTCAGTGGTGGAAAAGCAAAAGCAAAGAATTAAAAAATATTTGAAAATCCAAATTAAGAAATATATTGAATACAATTTTTTTTGTCTATACCAGAAGTAAACACAGACATTGCCAGATCTGACATTTGCAGAGATGTACATGTATTTAACCCATAAACCATCTCTGTGCATCCGTGAGTACAGAAGCAGACAAGTATGAATATCTTGTTTTAAAATTTCATGTTATTGTGTTGTTTTATGCTCTAATGTTGTCACAGTATTACAAATAAAGAAAGAAAGTGAGATGATATAAGAATGTAGCTGTTGCTTTCAGAGCACTGGAAAAGCGTCCTTAAAAAAAATGCACAGAAGGCAACCCAGCATGCATTTGCCATATTTTTGCCATTTGCCAGTTATTTTTAAATTAATGTTGCATTTCATTAATGTTGTTATTCATTAAAAGTGTCTTTTTAAAAATGCAATCTCTGGTCAGTTAAGTAAACCGCAATATCACTATATCAAGTTCAGACTAAAAGTTTTTTTTTTTGCAGCTATTGTCACATCCCACACTGTAGCATATTTATGTTAATAAGTTTGTCATAAATAAGGCTCAGTAACACATCAAAAGAAATGAACAATCTTTACCATAGCAAAGTTTAAATTATGAATCACAAACTGAGGTTACACTTTATTTTGAAGTGTTCGTGTTGCAATGTAAATACACAAATAACTATTATGAGTATCTATTAAATAGCATTTATAAACGCATACTACTCTTACTATTAATGCTATTTTTGCAAGGCCAAGGTTATGGGTTTGATTTATAAAATCATGAATCAAAGTTTCTTTGGATGAAGGGATCCAACAAAGGTATAAAATGTGATTGCATTTATATACACAACTGAATAAAAACGTAGGTTTTAATTTTTTTTATTGTGAAACAAACAAACAAATCCACTAAGACCACTTTTGCTGTTTATGTTACTGTTCATGTGTAAATACTGCAAGATCACTTTCTTAAAATGAAAGTAGAACTATAATGAAAAGGAAAACAAGAGAGCAATTCTATTGGGAAGGAGATAGAGGATGAGTGTCACTGTGCCCTTTTCCAATCTCTCCTTTACCTCCCTCCCATTGAAATGAGAAATACCAATACTCAAGTCCTTGAAGCCTTAGAGCTGCCTCAGAGAGCACACAAACACACACACCAACAAACTCCTTTCCATTTGACTCTTTCCTGAAACTTCAGTTTTTTGACTAGCGTGAAGAAACCAAAACGAGCATAGACTGAATTAGTCTATATATACAATAAGTGTGCATACACGTGTAATAACACACAATCACACACATTGCTCGTGCAGCCAGGCAATCCTAGGTCAAGCTCTGACCTTCCTGGACACACGCACACACACACATACTTGTTTACTTAGCTTTCTAAATGGAGACATTCCATAGAATTCTATTGTTTTTTATATACAGCTAGTTATAAATACTACAGCCTGACCTTAGCCCACACCCCAACACTAACTGAAAACTTTCTTGAATTTTTACAATTAAAAAAAAATATTTTATATATGTATGATTTAACTCATTTTTTGATAAATGTGTCACACACACACATCGATAACCACATGACACCTCCCACGACTAGTACATCCTCGAAATTCTCTAAGAAACACAGATTAAATGGCATGAAGCTGACAATTATCGGGTGTGTGTGTGTGTGTGTGTGGTGTGTTCCGTGTGCCTGTGGGGCTGTGTGTGGCCGTAGCCGACGCTCTGGTTCAATATGGAGACAGCTGTTGCTTGTTGAAAGGCTAAGTCTTGCCTCTGGTGAATACCCTCCACCATTAACATGTTCACGCGCGCACACACACATGTATGCATGATTACTTGGCTATCTTAGCTAGCTGACTTTCCTTAGACTTCTCATGTTTATACACAGCTAATTAGAAATACCACAGTCTTTTGCTTAGTTTGGCGACAACATATTTCACAGACAAAAGCCCCTTTTGATGATATTCAGGTAAATTGTTTTATTTTATTAATGCAATATGTTTTCTTTTAGTGGATTGTTTATGGTCAGGGTTATGTTTGTAGTTACATTAAAATAAAGTGGACATCATTATTTAAAAAAAATCATAAATGGGTCAAAGGACATTTTGTTTTAAATCAACTGATATCAGCAGGTTTTGGTGAGGGGTGAGTTTAGGGCTAACCCTAACCCTACCCCTAAACCTAACACTCACGAAAGACTTCATTCTGTATAGATTTATTTTTCCTCATAGCTATCCTGCCCCCTACCCCTCTACATAACCTTTAGAACTAGACTGATAAATACAAACGTGATTTTCCAGATTATAAGCCATTTAACTAGTGAGGGTCGGCCTCTCTCGCTCTGTGTGTAAACAGGTTTCACACCCCAGTGCAGTCAAATAATACACACCCACACACACAGGTTTGTTTTTATGGTATATGGGGACTTTCCATAGGCGTAATGGTTTTTATACTGTACAAACCATATTTTCTATTGCCCTACACCAACCCTACCCCTAAACCTACCCCTTACAGGAAACTTCTTCATTGTGAGATTTTCAAAAAAATCTCATTCTGAATTATTATAAGCCTTTTGAATTACGGGGACACTAAAAATGTCCTCATAAATCACCTTTTGTTTTTTTTATTTTGTTTTTTTTTTTTTTTTTTTTTTTTTTTTTATTTTTTCTCGTTGGTAATACCTATTCATACCCCCCTGTGATTATACAATTTTGTCCGCATAAAAACAAATAAACATGCACAACACACACACACACAATGGACCCTGATCGAACTGGTCCACAACAGTAGAATGAAAGGGAGACGATATCATAACTCAGCTATTAGACTAGCATTGCATTTATTGTAGATTATTGTAAATAGTGAGATCACTAAATTAGTCTGCTAGTGGTGATCACCATCTGTCTGATGCGAACAGCTATGAGCACCTTTAGAGGGACATACAGAGTTTCTAAACACTCAGGATCCCACAGTCAGCTCTTCGGGTCTGATGTCAAGTGATTGACATAAAAAAACATGCATACATACATACATAAATACATAAATACATACATAAATACATAAATAAATAAATAAGGTTTTACTAAAAACTCATAGTGTCAATGAGAAGGATGGTGATCACCGGAACCCTTGCCAAAGGGATAGCCAACACAAACAGACAAACCCAACAGATAGCCTAGCAGATTTTAAAATGTAATATGTGGTGCTATTTTTCAATTACCATAGGCTATATTTGATTAATGATAAATGTCAGCATCATAGCAGTTTATCAAGATATGAGCAAGCATCAGCATATACAAAAAATAAGAACATTGATTGATAACAATTGTTTTGACTTCGGAATCTGGGCATAACACTTAAGCTGATAATGTATCTTGTTGAATCCCAGTGTCAACTTTGGGGTGTGCAAAGGAAATTTAATTATTTCATCAAGGAAATATTTGACAATGTTATTGTAAAAAAAAATAAATACACAATAAGAAATAAATAAATATCTAACTTTATTATTTTTTTTGTTTGTTAAATTATATTATTATTATTATTATTTTATTATTATTTTTTCTTTGTCTTGTTTTAGATGTCAACCTCTGGCGACATCTACTGGTAAAATATTTCATAGAGCTGCAGATGATTTTGACCTGTATACAGGTCACCACTGTAGGTCTACCAATACATGCTTTATGTGCAATGTTTGGGTCTAATAAATGTTTGTTTTGAATATGTGATGAGGCATCATAGACTTTTAAATTCAGTTTAGTAATGTCCTATTGCTAACCAGGGCTGTACAAACTCGGTCCTGGAGGGCCGATGTCATGCAAAGTTTAGCTCCAACCCTAATTTAACACACCTGAACCAGCTAATCAAGCACTTATAGGCATACTAGAAACTTCCAGTCAGGTGTGTTGAGGCAAGGTGGAGCTAAACTCTGCAGGACACCGGACCTCCAGGACCGAGTTTGGACAGCCCTTGCCTAAACTGACCACAGCCTGATCATATCCATAAAAGAAGGGGTGGGAGAAGTGACCTGGGAGGGCCGGTGTCCTGCAGAGTTAGCTCCAACCCTAATTAAACCGCCGAAGCAGCTACTCCAGCTCTTACTAGGCGTAGACAACTTCCAGCAGGTGTTTGAGGACAAGTTGGAGCTAAACTCTGGCAGGACACCGGCCCTCCAGGGACCGAGTTTAGGACCGCCCTGGCCTAAAACTGACCACAGCCCCTGATCATATCCCTAAAGCAGGGGTGGGGAACGTTGATCATGGAGGGCCGGTGTCCCTGCAGACTTTAGCTCCAACCCTAATCAAATAAACCTGAACCAGCTAATCAAGGTCTTTGGGGTGCATTTAGGTTTTTTTTTTCTAGGGTTTTTCAGGGTTGGAACTAAACTCTGCAAGAGAGTGGCACGCCATGGAGTCACCGGAGTCCCCACCCCTTGCCCTAAAGAAAAAACCTGTGCAAATCACCAGATTTATATATAAACTTTTTTATATATTATAAGCTTTTTTGCCTAGTAAGGTCGAAGTAGCGCCATCTTGCGACAAAAAGGTTTAACCTGGGCTAAAACTGCTAGGCTTTAATAATCCTAATATTTTCAACATGTATGGTGAACACAAAACATTTCAGCATTCATTTTTTGTTGGGATATTTGTTTCTGTGTTTATTTTAATTAAAGTCTAATTACAAACCGTATTTGGAATAGATTTCTCAGATCTTCCACTTGAGGTATGAATCTACTGGCTGGCCACAAATTCACATACAGTTCACGTTTATCATTATTTTACAAATTATTAACACATTTGACAGTGTAATATTGTACTATTAATATGCAAGAAAGAGATCAATGATCCTCATTTCATTATTGTCTTTAATTCAGAATTCTGATCAGTGTTGCAATACAAATGCGTCCTGTGCTTTTCTTGTTCTTATTTTTTCCCTTCTACATGAAGGTAGAGCTGCCATTTAGCAAGCAGTAAACTAGCTTATCAATGGCCATTTCATTTGCATGATAATCTTGATAGGCTACTTGTTAAACTCTGTGTTTACAGTCCTAGCAGGTCCTGGATGCGCTCATCGTGTTCATCACACTCACCTAGTTTGTCATTAGATTAACAATTATTTGGAACAAATATGTATATCGTTTACCCTATGTTAAAACATTTTATATGGTGCATTTTTTTTTCTTTACAAATTTGACCTTTATGTGGATTTTTCTTTTTGGGGACATTTTGCCCTTTGTCAGTTTTTTTTTAATTTAATTTTTTTATTAATGAAAATAGAACAAATAACAAACAGAGCATAGCATAAGACAGTCAGTGCTATACAAAGTGTGACATTAATTAGTAACGGAACTGAAAATAATGTCATAATATTTTAAACATGTTAATGACTTTTTGTTTTTTAACAATTTCAGAGAAGATATAAAACAATCAAATTCCACTAAAAATACCTTAAATATTGGGGAAGAATATATGTATATGAAATATTGCCAGCAATATGAATGAATTAACAATGTATTCGAGACCTTTGTTAACATTGTTTTCATAGTACACAATAGTATCCTTTAAAGAAAAACAGTATTTATCCATTACTAGATTAAAACTAAATTCTGCCAATTCCTTCCAAAAATGTTGGGTAATTTTACAATCAAAAAATTAATGTGATAACACCTCTTTCTCATTTTTACAAAAGGAGCATAAATCATCAATATCAGAGTATCTTGGCATTGTTGATTTAACAGGGTAGATGGTATGCGCAATTTTAAAATGTATTTCTTTAGTTTTGTTATTGATACAATATTTAAAGCGGGTTAACCAAGCAGTCTTCCAATTAATATTATCAATAATAGAGTTCCAAAATAATTTTCCTCTAGGTGTTATTTTATTTTGTCTTTGGAAAACAGTACAAATATGTTTGTTATTGCATTTTTTATCAATCAGTTCAAGACCGTTTAAAATTAATTTGGGGTTTGTCATTATTGTAGAGGTATAGTGAATATGACTTTTAACAAGATGAACAAGAGTAGGAGGAATAGCTTTAATGACCGAATTAAATTCCTTAAAATGCACAGGGAAACTGTGGATTCGCATGAATTGTTCATAAGTGAAAAGATTCCCATAATGATCAAACATATTAATAAGATGATTTATATCCCTGGTAAACCAATTCCTTAAAATAAAGATTATTGGCAGTCGTTATATGGCTGATTTGGCCCTTGTCAGTGGAAGAGTATGGCGGGGAACCTGCAAAAAACACTAAATAAATAAATACAACAAAAATAAAATAAATATGCAAATAAAAAATAAATGTGTGTATAAATATACAAATTCTTGTTTGAATACATATAGAAATAATTAAATATGTGACTAAAGTAGGCAAATAAATAAAATAAAATGGTGGGCAAATGGAAAAGGTTTAAGGAAATGCTAAACTCATCCTAAATATTTTCCTTTGATCACTCATTTATTTCTGAATGTAGTTCCACATTTATTTTCCTCTGCACAACATGCTAATTTGCCTACTTTCATCACAGTATCCTTTATTTATTTATGTATTTAAACAATGAATAAAGAATATGTGTGTTTTTGCACACATTTATTTATTGTGTATTTATTTATTTATTGTTTTTGCAGGTTTCATCCTCCATAGAAGAGAGTCTTAACGAGTTTAGTACGCAGGCATTTGAAAAAACACAGCTGAACTGACAGTCTATCCGCTAATCTACAACAGATTTACCATTAAACATTCATTTTTTTAAATGGCTGTTACAACAAAATAAACGTTGTTTTATAGGACGGAATGCACAGAGAATTTTTATTTTATAGGCTACCATTGGTAGCTGTTTTTTGTTTTGTTGTTGTTTTTTGCGTACATGCGTTTTCAGTTGGTAAATTTAAAAGTCTAATTATTTGTTTGCTTGTTTGAATGAAAATGGTGGCAGACAGCGAAAAAGCTGTCCCTTTCTCTTCGAACTCTGTTCTCGGATGTTATTTACTACATCTCCCAGAATTCCTTGTGGTTCTTTGAAAGGAGGAAGTTCAATACACAGCCGCAGAGATATCATAACAGCATGGCTACGTTCAGTTTCACAAGGTGTTTAGTAAAGTCTTACTTTTGCGTTAAATGTGTAGCTCATGTGCAAACAACTACGCGAATGTTCTGTGTATCAGCATCAAGCAGTAGTAAGTATAGTCACTGTAAATGAGACGTTAGTGGTTCTGTGCTACACAATAGTGTAGAGCTGACCTTGTATATCACGTTTAATGTTTTGCAGTTTTAATGTCTCATGTGGCTACTAAATATAAAATAGCTTTAAAGTCATTAGAACACTGAAACGAAACTCATGCTTAACGAAAAAGTACAGTTCGTTTACCATTTTTCTACCACAGTAATTTACCGTGTTTTATACTTTGATGCTGTTATTCTTATTTGGAATTTTTTTTACGCATGTAAATACTGAGCTGTATATGATAATTAAGTATATAAGTAGTGTGGTATATTTCAAAGTACCTTTGTATTTCGATGCGATAACATAACTGTTAAGTTAAGCTTCATTCAATTAATCAGTCAGTCATTCGTCAGTCGGTGGTTGATTGTTGATTGATTGATTGATTGATTGATTGATGATTGTCCTTCTCTTTCCGGCTTGGGATGCAACCTAAAGCTCAGTTCACAGATACAGAGGTTCAAGACATTCTGACCAAAATCACTGGTCTGGACCTGAAGAAAGTGTTCCGACCCATAAGACAGCAGCTAACGCCATCTAAATACAAGCTTATGACAGACACTGAATTAGAAGAGGTGAGATTTCTCATGATCGGTCAGGATTCATGATGGGATGGAATTTGTGAGATGATGGTTATATGATACAATAGGGTTAATGAGGGGATGAGATACCTGATGAAATGGAAAGAGATTCAGTAGGGCATTTGGGAATAACATCAGATACAGTTATTCTGCTAGAAAAACTGTGGTCTTAATTGGGTTTATGTGTTCTGCTGCTGAGCAGGCAGTGCGTAAGGCAGAGGAACAGGCAAAACATCTGCTGAAGATGCCACCGGTCCTGCCTGAGAGGAAACCCATAAATGATGTGCTCTATGAAGATCAGATGCTAGAAGGCATGGACACTGCTAAATATGTCTTCACCGACATCAACTTTAACGTCCCGCATAGAGTAAGAAAAGGACATTGTTTAGCGAATCTGTGTTTCATTTTACATTGATTTTAAAAGTAATTTATGAACGTTCCTGTTGTTCTTGGGTTAAAAACCTGAATAAGCCAATTTTTTTTAATGTATTAATTTCTTAGTAATTTTCTCATCTATTAATGTACTTTCTGATCTTTTTGTGTGTATACAGAGGTACTGTTATGTGTCTTTCTTACTGTTGGAACCTTTGTTTCTCATTCTCATACATTATTCCAAAGGAAAGATTCATTGTTGTGAGAGAGCCCAGTGGAACCCTAAGAAAAGCAACATGGAATGAAAGAGATAGGCTGATACAAGTTTATTTCCCCAAAGAGGGTCGTAAGATTACACCACCACCCATCTTTAAGGAAGAAAACCTTAGGGTATGGAAAGTGCAAAAGCTGATCAAGTCTTATTAATTTGCACGTTTTCATTTCTGACAAGAAAATGTCTGTTTCCTTCTCTCTGCAGGTGGTCTTTGAGCAGGATAGACACGAGGATGTGCTAAACCAATGCATTGTCCAATTTGAGCCAGACTCTGCAGAATTTAATAATGTGAGTTGCTGACAGACAGATGTATACAAGGGTTGTGCGATAAGCTGTCACCAGTGCATGAAAACATGTTATTCTGAGTTTCTTGGAGAGAATAATATTTATATGGTCTTTTAGGTGCTCATGCTGACCTATGAAGACATTGAAAAGCATGGGAAATACGATCTGCTCAGATCCACACGGTTTTTCGGTGGTTTGACCTGGCATCTGGTTAACGGCCGGCGAATTGATGGCCTTCTTGTGGACATGTTGCAGAGAGACCTGTGAGAAAAAAGGAATGATCTGGTTTCAGTGCCGATGCAGTCAGTTTCCACAAAAAAAAAATTATTTGTCACTCAGTTTTATAAAAAGAACAAAAACATGCTTGGAGTAAAGCACTTGCATTGAAAGTATATTGGACAAGTGTACCGGAGGGTTTAAAAGCAGAAATTAATCTTGTATTATTTACAAGATTTGTGCCAGTGGGGAAGCATTTGCTCCATGTAAAATATGCCTTATAAGTAGTTACATTATAGTTATATATGAAAGGAAAATGAAGAAACCACAAAAGAGGCAAGATGAGTGAATATCTGTATAGCTTGGAGGAAGCTTCGGTCCTTAAAACTCTTGGAAGTTTTTGATTCACTGACATTGCTCACAGCACCTTTAATTTCAGTTTAATTGCTGTATGTATGGTCTTGTGAGAAGTCTAGTTGCCTTGTATGATGATCATATGTTGTCGTGATTACAGAATGCAGGATGCGGTGAGGTTGGTGCGTCTGTTCAACTTGGTTCATCCTCAGAGTGAGTCTGCACAGCAAGCTCAAATGCAACAGGCCACTGACCTGGACCTACTCAAGGTGAATACACAGTACATGGTCATCAGTGTTTTTTTGTGCATATCTGTTACTGTGACCACAAATTTTAACTATAGTTCAAGCATAGCTATAATGGTTTGAAATTATGGTTTTCTATTCCCATTTCTTACTGCTACTATTAATTAATGTGCATGAAAAAATGTCATGTGGTTACTGTGAGCTCGCATGACCTCATGTATGCACGTGCCAAAAACCTTTAGGCTGTGAGCAATTTATTTTTTAAGATGTGTAAGTTAGGGGTGTCAGTTGATAAAAAATAATCCAATTAAAATTTAACTAATTGCTCAGGTTATTTACACATGTAATCATAAATACATTGAATCTCTAAATGTATGTATGTAAGGTCAATTGTCACTGTTATCTAACTATTAACTATGACTTATATTATGCCTTAATAAACTCTTAATTTGCTGCTTATTAAAAGTTAGTAAGGTAGTTTTTAAGTTTAGGGATCTAAAAATGTGACCTGGACCACCAAACCAGTCATTAAGGGTACATTTTCGAAATGGAGATTTATGACATCAATTGGAAAAGCGAATAAATAAGCTTTCCATTGTTAGATTTATGACAATATTTGGCCGAGATAGAACTATTGAAAATCTGGAATCTGAGGGTGCAAAAATCAAAAAGTATTGAAGAACAAATTATTTATGATTTTTTTTGAAATTTTGTTTTATCGAATAGCTAGGGTATTTGTGCGTTCGTATATGCTTAGCCGAAAAGTCATTAGCCTAGCCGATTGTTATTAAGTGATTTAAAAATGCTCATAAACAAATTTAGAGTTAAAAGTTAAGAATGAATGAAATTAGCCTGTAGGCTATAGATTTATAGGCTAATTTTCTTAACTTTTATTAGACTGCAGTTCAGGAAAAAAAAAATCTTGATAATCTTTAAAATGAGAGAAATCACTCACATAATTTAGGCTATACTTTCTTCGACTGCATAAAAAACGAAACCATTTAATTTGCAGTGTTAACTTATGAATTAAATGAAAAACAAGAAATAAAAATCAGAACAAGAACAATAGAGTTTTTTTCTTGTAATCAAAAAAAAATTTGGCAATTTCAAAATGAATGCTGAATGATATTTGAAAGTGAACGCATCTCCACTGCATAGCCGCATACAATCGTTGTTGTCAGTCGCAAATATTAAACATGTTTTAGGCCAGGGGTGTCCAAACTCGGTCCTGGAGGGCCGGTGTCCTGAAGAGTTTTGCTCCAACCCCAATCAGACACACCTGAACCAACTAATCAAGCTCTTATAGACATACTAGAAACTTCCATTCAGGTGTGTTGACGCAAGTTGGAGCTAAACTCTGCAGGAAAATGGACCTCAAGGGCCAGAGTTGAGAACCCCTGTGTTAGCATATGCATGGGGTGTGTGTTTAACTAGCTTCGTTCCCATGTACACATTTTGTTTGATCTAATTCTGGATATTTCCAGCCTAAAACATGTGATTAATCAGCCGATTAATCCGTATCTAAAGCCGTGTCTACATACGGTAAGTGGCGCGAGGCGACAAATCTTCTACAGTTACTGATGCCGCCTCCTATCCCGAATCTTTGAAACATGCGTTGTATGCGTTGAAAGTGATACCTGGAAAAACAGAGCGCATAAGAAAGCGATTGCAGGCTTTTGGGAGCTTCAGCAAATGCACTCGATCACAGATTGCACGCTTCCCAGCCGAAACAAACCCCCACGTGAAATTGAAATAATAACCTGTGATATAAGATTTTGGCCATATTGCCGAGATGGTCCTCACTGCAGAACACAAGATCCAAGGGGCGAGGTTGGATCCAGATCCAACTCCACCCACCATACATATACCTAAACCCACCGGTCTCCACCCCCTGATCCCTAAACCCACCCATCTCCACCCCCGATCCCTAAACCTACCCGTCTCCACCCCCTGATCCCTTAACCCACCGATCTCCACCCCTAAACCTACCCGTCTCCACCCCCTGATCCCTTAACCCACCCATCTCCTCCCCTAAACCTACCCGTCTCCACCCCCTGATCCCTAAACCCACCCGTCTCCACCCCCTGATCCCTAAAACATACCTGTCTCCACCCCCTGATCCCTAAACCTACCCGTCTCCACCACCTGATCCCTAAACCCACCCGTCTCCACCCCTGATCTAAACCCTACACGTCCCTCCCCTAAACTACACGTCTACTGCCACTAAACCTACATCTCACCACTAGATGTGGATCCACACCGCACCCTGGTCTTGTTCTGCATTGAGGGAGGCTAGATATTGCTCATCTAAATACTTCATCCCACACGATCAACAGGCCACGTATGTAGGCTTATACTTCTTGTACTCGTGTGGGGACACAAAGGTGTCAGTGTGGACCCCCCCCCTACTCTGGCTCGTTGCTATTCTGAGGTAACACGCCTCTCATACCCTATGCGAAAAGAAAGGTATAAATGAATGTGGAAATAAATAAAAGTGGAAATAAATAAATGTATAAATAAAAAAATAAATAAATGTGGGAAAAAAAACATAAATAAGGAAATTATAAATAATTATTTATTTTTGCTTTACTTTTCTTTGTATATTTATTTATTTATTTATATTTGGTTTTTGACATTAATTTGTACATTTCTTTTTCTAATTAAGTCAGCTTTGGCCATTACGGAATAATATGCATGCTAGTTAATAGTGAGAATTGGTCCTTAAAATAAATCACCTCAGATTCTAAAACTGCATTTTTAATTAGAGCGCAAGTTTATCCAAAAAATATTAATACGAGATATTACTAAGGTTTAGCCATTAGCTCTGAAGAGATCGGGAGCGGTCAGCGAAACTCTGGAGTGTCAGTCACGTGGGAATAAAAGCAAAACAAAACTTCATACCTAACGATATGTGTTTGAAACTCTGAAATAGGGAATAACGGGGTCAGGGCCCCGGGTACTCACTCCCCTTGCTTGTGGTTATTACCTTTAACCTGAAGTCGTCCTTCCAGAGGCTGGCTTAAAGACGGGCAAAAAACATAAAAATCTGTCGACTTTTGGATCCCCCCCGTAATTTGGTCGAGATGTGGAGTGACCGGTTTCTAATGTGTGTGTAAGAGAGAGTGAGTATATTAAAATCTTTGAAAGGAAATAGGAAAGCATGGTAGATTTGATGAGGGGCCACTGTTTAGTCACGGTTCCTGCTTAGTGCACACTCCTCTCAACCCTGTCTTATGTCACACTGACCCTTTAACCCCTGTATCAGGTAGTCAAGCTGGTTGATGCAGCCGGCCCAACTTCAGAGGTGCATTCAGTATTTTTTTGCTTAAAATTTTACAGAAAGAAATAAACATCAATTTTGATAAATATAATTCAAATGATTTAGACTCGCATGAGACAAAGACTGAAAGCTGTAAAAGCTGTTTTATTCTACATAGAGTGGATTTGGTGCCATGTTGACATCACGTTAACCAAAAAGAGCAATGTAAAGATAATGCAAATGTAAAGATTCTGTGTGAACTGACAGGACTTACTACCAGGGTTATTGTTAACTAAAATTAAAACCATACAAATTCTAAAAAGCTTAAAAATTACTTGAAATACAAATCAAAAGAAAAGTTGCCAATGCAAAATTGATCATTTTCATTGGTGTCCTAAAATAACTCAAATTAAAATGTACAGACACATTGAAAATGAAAATGAAAACAAATGACTAAAAATTGTCTAAAACTAAAATGAAAACAGAAAATATAAGGCTTTTTTGCTGGCTTATAAAAAAAAATAAGAAGAGAACCTTTTTTTAAAAGTCACGCCAAATATAGGCCAAGAATATTATGTACAGAATACTACAAATCCCAGACGAAAATACTAGTAGTTGCTAATTTCTTGCTTTATTTATTTTAAGATACATATGCGCATATCTGGTGCATTTTCTGCCTGCCTTTTCCCTCTAATTTTTAGATCTATGCCCAGTATGAGTCAAACAGAGCTGGATTCATCGAGTTGGCGGTGCAAACCTACGAACAGACCAAAGCCCTGAGCTCTTTTTAAATACATTAAAGTGTAAAGCAATAGAAAACAGACCATGATTATGAATGGAAGTATGCCATATAGTTCAAATGTTGATGTCAAGTTTTGAAATGCGTACTCATTCTGTACATAATAAAGAAATATTTTGTATAAAAGGTCTGTTTCTTTATTTAAATATTAACTCTTCAACATTCTTTTCCCAAGTGTACCAAATGTACTAGATTTGTAACATTTCATGTTGATAGGAACTCATTAATAGAATGGACATTTTCAATGCTTTAGCTTTTTTTTGTTTTTTCGATTGCAGACTTTTTCTGCTGCCATTGTTTTCCTTGGATTTGGTTCTCAGTTCCGTACAATTTTAAGCTTTTCTTGGTTCATTCCACGTTTATAGGCAACCTCTGTCATGCTAATTCAGATCAGCACAGTTGGTTTTATATTTTTCTAGTTTATTTTAGTTCAGGACTCCATAGTGTTAATAAGCTGTACTTAAAGGGATAGATCACCCAAAAATGAAAATTCCGTCATTATTTACTCACCTTCATGTCGTTCCAAACCTGTATGAGTTGCTTTCTTATGTTGAACACAAAAGAAGATATTTTGAAGATTGCTGGTAAACAAACAGTTGGGGTGCATGCCTCATAATAGGAAACAAAAAATATATACTATGGAAGTCAAATGGCAACCACCAACGGTTTGATTACCAGCAATCTTCAAAATAACTTATTTTGTGTTCAACATAAGAAAGAAACTCATACAGTTTTGGAACAACTTGAGGGTGAGTAAAATGATGACAGAATTTTCATTTTTGGAGTGAACTATCCCTTTAAATGTGCTGTATGTAGGATTGACACCGAGTGGTTGAACTAGGTATTTCAGTCCAAATTCAAAATATTGGAGAGGGGTTTTTTCACCAGGCCCCTCCTCCTCAGACTTGACGCACAAGCAGGTTGCCAGATTGAGACACCAATTGGAACGAGCGCACTTGACGATGAATGAAATGAAATGCGCTCTGTTTTCCGCCAACTGGCAACCCGGGGTGCCGAAATACAATTGGGTAAACCGGCAGTGGGCGGATTTCACAAACCAAAACAGACCGACATTCCGACCCCGAACGCACATTTTCAAAGGAGAATAACTGACTAGTATTGTTTTTCAGATAAACAAGTATGTTAACTTAGCATGTTTCTTAAATATCTGCAAACATGTTATGGTATTTTTATACTTTAGTAGTCAAAAACTTACATACAGCACCTTTAATCTGTGTTTCAGAAAGCCGTTTTTAAACCATGATTAATTGTTCTAGATTAATACCTGCTCCTGGATTAATTTCCAGGAACATAAATAAAAATTAAATGATAAGCTACTACTAAATATTGTAGAAACAAGTTGCTTTGCAGCGATTTGTATGGTGAAAAGCGCTATACAAATAAACTTTAATTGAATTGAATTAATTTAAGCCCTGTCCGGGAAACCGCCCCTTATTGTTGCCTCTGCACTTGTTATAGGAGAGATAATTTTTCATGTTAAAAATGCTTTTGTTGAATGCAGTGAGTTCTCTGTCAGTCAGCAAATGACTAATTCCTGAAGTTGTCATTGATGGAAACAGTCTCATAGTCTAGCTCAAAATTACTGTAGAATTGGGCAAAGCCTCTTAAATGTAGACAGAAAACAACATTTTACAGTTTCTTCATAAAATCTAAAGGCAGCTGTTTATTTCATTCATAAATACCCATTATAAAGTGATATTATAAACGCTATGATTGCAAACTAACGTCTTACGTTTTTACTGAACTAAAGCTAACTAACATTGTATCAGGAACATAATGGCTTTGGGTTACATGTATCTTTTTTCTCTCTATTTACCTACTATTAGTACTATGAGTGATGATAGAGGACCCCCTGCTCTGCACATTTTCCATATCTCCTTTTTTAACACACCTGATTCAGATCATCAGCTTGTTAGTAGAGACTGCAAGACTGATAATGGGACATTTATATTTCAATTGATGTGCCGGTCTGAGGGGGTCCTTAAGGTTTACAGTGTTTTCTGTTACAAAACCCTGAATAACACATTGACTGTCTGGGTGTAATCTTTGGAATGAGCTATATTTTATTGTTGGTTCTATCTGCAAACAACATAGTCTACCAAATTGTCAGATTTATAATGAAAAAATATATATAAAATTTGCTACAGATGTGATTCATTTTACAGCACTGAACAGCACATTCATTTGAGTGGTATTCACAAATGATGAGTGACGGTCGTAGCACTCTAAAAGAGATTCGATCAGAGATGCTCTTATTATCGGGAGACAGCAAGGTCCGCAGCTCTGCCTTTAGAGAAAGCATTACGGCCAACTTGGATCACGTGTGCCTTGATGACCAATCATATTATAGTCTTGACGTCGTTGAATTTCTGTCAGAGTTGTGCGACAGTCAATGGCAGTTTACGGATACCATAAAAATGAATGAGAGGTGCCGTAAACTGAATTCTACCCGTCGCAAAATTGTCAATGGCTTCTCATATAAAATAGCATTGTTGTTCTGTGTAAACTCAAAACAGATCAATCCAAACAAATGTTTAATGGCAAAAATGTTAGCCGACATGCTGTTGATTCATGAAACGATAAGCTGTTTTCCCAGAAAAAATGAAGTCTGGGTTACTATGTGTATGGTTTAGGTGCATGTGATTCGAGTCTGCTGTCCCCAATGTTGCCATCTCCTCTGTTAATAATGTTATCTCTGTGTTCCTTAAAGAGCCACCGTACGTCAGAGGAAAACATGGTGATGACTTTAAAAATAAACGCTGCATAATAAAACAACCCTATTTAAAGACAGATCCCAGAGTCAGATATTAAACGTGCTTTCGTTTTATTGTGACGATTAACGCTTAAACATATAAATCACATTTTTGAAGTGATTTTTGTGATAGTCCTAATAAACAGGTCTCCGCCTCTGTGAAATTGAATATATTGGTCGAAGGGCACCAATGGCGTATGCGTTGAGCTCTGCGTTCAGAAGTAAGTCACATAGTTTGATCATCTAGCTGCATGTGTTCACATAGCTAAGAATAAAACATATAAGTTGTGTGCGTTTTTTTTAAACCATTTGATTCTAATGACAGTTTGAGGTTGTAATGGCAACATGTTGACTGTCTCACTGCAGCACACACACGGTACTGGGTTCAGTTCAGTTAACTGGGTGAAAGGTCACATACGCAGAGATATGTAATTTCTCTCTTTAAGTGTAGAATTAATTACATTTATATTATGGACAAATCAAACGATATAGCACGCCGTCGTAATTGCCAGTTGGAAACTGTGTATAAATAAAGAATATAATAATGCATAAATTGTACAGATATGTCATCATATTATTTACGATTAATATTTGGACATGTAAATCATAGCCTACATTTTTGTTCAATTTATTGATTGACAGCTCTCCTGTCCTCATATTGAGAGAAATCAGAAGATGTTACTGTAGTTCTAAAATAAATATGAATATGCATTAATTCATCTCACTCACAATAAAAAACACCGATTCAGTATTCCTCAAAATGAATAAAAGTAATGCAACTCAGAATATGATGCAAACTTGCAATAATTAAATGTTAAACAACACTAATATGCTTTATGTATTTAATCCCATTCTATTAACCAATGTCTTTGCTTCTGACCTTCGATGATCCAGTTCAACCGTACTAATAAGCAAAAATGACTCTAGACAAACATTTGTGTGTGATTTTTTATTGCTGAAGTGTGTTGAAATTTCTTCTTCTGCATTCTACTGTACGGACGTAAATGTACTTTCACTTCAGCCTGAGGCTTATTCGTTTCATTTTTGGTGTGAAAGGCTTTTATATTTGCCAAAAAAAAAAACTTTTTATTTTAAAAACAAACAAGCAAACCCTGTCCAGATTTACACAAAAGTAACGTAATGCATTACTTTTCATAAAAAGTAAGTAACGTAATTAGTTACTTTTTTATGGAGTAATGCAATATTGTAATGCATTACTTTTAAAAGTAACTTTCCCCAACACTGGTCATTACCTTACATAAACTATCTAAGATAACAACCAATTTTATAAGATAAACAATCCATAATGTATTATGTGGGTGTGTGTGTGTTTGTGTGTATATACAATATATTTTGATCATTTAACATACTTCATATGTTCAATATTAATAATATTCATAATACATAAATAGCCCCCTTAGGATAAGTAACGAGATTAATAAATGCTGTAAAAGTATTGTTTGTTGTTAGTTCATATTACTTAATATTCTGTGTAATGCTTATTGAAAAGGGTTACCTTAATATCAATAACCTTATAACTGTGTAACCTTTGACCTACAAGTCAAAAGTTTGGAATAATTACGTTATGTTTTTGAATGAAGTCCTTTTTGATGTATTATTACAGGATTTATAATGTTTGTTTTCTATTTTACTATATTTTATTTTAAAATGTAATTTATTATTATAATAGCAAAGCTGAATTTTCAGCAGCCATTACATCATTCCTCGGGTCACATGATCCTTCGTAAATCATTCTAATATGCTGATTTGGTGTTCAATTGTTATCAATTATTATTGCCGCTCAGTTATTAATAATGGTTGTTCAGTGTTCAAAACAGTTTTTGCTGCTTAAAACCGCAATGTTTTTCTTTCTTTCTTTCTGCAATAGATTCTGTGTTCAATGAAAGCATTTGAAACAGAAATCTTTTGTAACAATATAAATGTAATTTTTAATCAGTTTAATGCATCTTTGCTGATTAAAATGATTAGTTTCTTCTTTTGAATGGTTTAAAAAAAGCAGCAAAAACTGGTTTCAACAGTGATAATGTGAAATGTTTCTTGAGCACTAAATCAGCATATTAGAATGATTTCATATGATTCATTTCAACTTTAATACATTTTTATCATTCCAAATGTTTAACGTGTAGCGAATTCCTCACCACGATTTGCTTAAAATGCCCTTATTTTAATGGCAATTTGTGAATTGAATTTAAAGTGCTAGAACACCTGTGTGAACTTTATAAATCCAGATCCATATGTATTAGGGCATTTAGTCAGTAATCAACTATTACTCACCTGTTTAGTAGTTTAATTTTGACAGCTGTGTCCTCTGCATGTTAGAAGTGTAAACCTGTGTATTTGGTCTGTGTTTTGTGATTAGAACAGGCTCTGTTGATACCGTTCCTGAACGCTGTTAGAGGAATGTCTTCATCAGGAGGACCGACACCCCCCTTCACAACCCTGTCAGTCACCCGGCCAGCTGAGCCCATCACTCACGTCGAGTTCTGCCGCCCGGAGAAACGCAATGCAATGAACAAGGCATACTGGCTGTATGACATCCATGTCTATATCAAATGCTATGAATAATTAATTTATTTCATTTCATTTCCTTTAAGATTTCCTGAAATCATTTCACAAGAGTAGAATGACATTAATAGTAATATTTTAAGCATTAAAATGTATATCTCATCCTTTATGGTTTCTATGGTAAAATGTCCTTATTTGAATGGCAGTATAAGATTGGAATTTAAAGTGCACATTGATCTCAGTTGCAATCATGTCATGACGGGGTTAGCGATGTACATGTTATTTTGCTGAATTACTGTATGTCTGTGTTAATTTTTGTTTGACCTTCAGTGAAATGGTTGACTGCTTCAATCAGATAGCTCAAGACTCAGAGTGTCGTGTCGTGGTTTTCTCAGGTGCTGGAAAGCTCTTCACTTCAGGTAAAGCTATCTTACCAAATAGGACCAAATGCTAGTCTAGGCTCTTTGTTTTATTGCAGTTTTTTGTATTTTTTTTTGGTCAGACTATTCTTCATAATGTTTCATCACAGAAATGTTTTGACAACTGGTAACTGAATAGAACATTCTTCATTTTGACCAAATAGACTGTGTTGTGGTCATCTAATTTATCAAGTAACAATAACTAGATTTTTAATCTTCAGAATTTTGCTTGCCCATGCAATACTCAATGCCACAGTATACATGTAGGTGATTGACCTTGCCTTTTTTTTTTTTTACACCTAATTTATCCATCAGATGTAAATCTGAATTATGCAGTGCAAGGTATAATACATATCCATAGCACAAATGCTGCGGTAGTTTTAATGCTTAGGGTTAGGGGTTTATTGAAATCATTTAATATGAACAATAGTTATAATAATGCTTGCCTTAGCATACACATCTATCCCTCTTTTAATGTACCGTATATAGTTTTGGAGAAAGGCATTTGTGAAGATACCTAGATTGCACACTTATATATTATATGCTATATATAAATGTAATAATCTGTGTACAGGTATTGATCTCATGAGCATGGCCAGTGATATTCTTCAGCCGGAAGGTGATGACACAGCCAGGATCTCATGGAACCTGCGTCGCGTCATAACTCAATACCAAGAGACCTTCTCTGTTATTGAAAAGGTTACTATTTTAAAGCATCATTCTGTGAAAGCATACGAATATATAGATAATTCTTAAATTTAAAAAATGAGATCTAGGTGGTTTGGTAAATATAAGGGAACATTCATGCACAATTATGCATTTGAGAACTGTGAAAGGCATGGCATGAGGATGTTAAGATTTTATGTTGAACTTTAACTTTGGCTTTACCAATCAGTCCATTCCAAGATATGGATTTAGAAGTCTAAATGGCAAACTTTGTCTCATGCACAAATCATATGCTTCATCAGTGTCCAAAACCAGTGATTGTGGCCATTCATGGAGCATGCATAGGAGCAGGTTAGTTTTCCTGTGTAAAGGTTGCCAAAACATTTTATACTTTTTTATACAATTTAAAAAACATTTATATTCTGTTTATAGTACAGATAAGTTTAATTCTGTTTATTTTAGAGTGCTTTTCACAATACATATTGTTCTAAAAAAATAATGGATAAACTCTGTGGTGGGTGAAAAAAAAATCAACATTTGTATGTTTAACTTAATATTCAGCTGGATAAATGTTATCATTAATTTGTGTCTTCTTATACAGGCGTAGACTTAATCACAGCGTGTGATATACGACTGTGCACGCAGGATGCCTGGTTTCAGGTCAAGGTGTGTGCATTTTTATTAGAATGTTGTTGTGATTTTAATAATCAGTTCTGTAAAGCTCATTGTAGTCCTACCTTGAACCCCTGCGCTTTTATTTGTTTAATACCATTTTAGAATAACTTAGATTTGCATTGATTCAAATTTGAATGCCTGAATCGATCACTCTTCTGCTCTTCGATCACCTCCTGTTCAGGAGGTTGACATTGGTTTGGCAGCTGATGTCGGGACTTTGCAGCGTCTCCCCAGTGTGATTGGAAGTCGAAGGTACTTGCTAGCAGATCCAGTAGCAGTGCCCTGTGTTTATACAATTCATTGTACATTTTTCTTCTAATGTCTTTCAGTCTAGTGAATGAGTTGGCATTCACTGCAAGAAAGATGTACGCTGATGAAGCCAAGAGCTGTGGACTGGTCAGGTGAGATATTTAGACATGAGCTGATATGCTTTTATATATATATAATATACTGTACCAGCTGTTTTCACAACATAGAACAGCTTCATATTTTTATTATACATTTTAGTAAACGTGTGTGTGTGTGTGTTTTTTTTCTCTTTTGTTGCACACAGTCGTGTTTTCCCGGATAAAGAGACTATGATGGACCGATCTCTTGGATGGCAGGATATATTTCTAGGAAAATCCCTGTAGCCGTCTCAGGGAATAAAATCAATCTAATTTACTCAGAGGACCACAGTGTTCAGAGAGGCCCTGAATTACTAGTAAGAGCTGACGGAGTAAAGTACAACCGACATAAAGCACACGGGACAGTATAAGTGAAGCTCGGTAATGGTGGGGACTAACAAAAAACACACACAGATTCAGCTGGGATATGGGAATTAAAATAACACCAACACAAAAGCAATGAAAGGCAGGTTGCGCATTTACGTGATGGGTTGCTAAGAGAGAGTGAAGATACAGACAAACTTAATCAAATTAAAATAATGCTTAATTAAAACCTTTAAAAAAACTTAACAGTACATCCATTTGAATTCAGACCTTTGAAATACACCAAAGACAAACAAGGGATTAATCAGTATTTGTGTCTGTCTTTGTGTAGGGTAGTGTTTCGTAACAATCTGTGTGAAAAATTCACATATTTACATGCACTAAAACTATCAAAGCACTTCATAGAGTACATGTTTCAAATTAACCCTTTCTTCCATAACACCAGTTTGTCACTCACAAAACAATGACCCCAAAACACTGGCAACAGGTGGCATTATACATTGCATTCTTTTGTAAAATTTCTTTACAAAACAAGGACAGCTCTTTACTGTTTAGAAATGGTAGTGAAATTGAAAGATTAACACCTGTGTAGGTGTTCAGCTACATCTAATTGTTTCATTATGTATATTTGGAATATATTCAGTTACTGTACAAATGTAGCAGATTGCGGTCTTATTCAGTTTTGTAATATCTTGTTTAGGTTTGGGTTTTGTTATTAAATCTCCTTAAAGGTGCAATGTGTAATATTTACATCGATCTATTGACAGAAATGCAATATAATATATATAACGTTAACTATGATTTCAGAGGTGTATAAAGACCTTAGTTAATGAACCGTTATGTTTTTATTACCTTAGATTTAGCAATTTATATCTACATACACCGCGGGTCCCCTTACATGGAAGTCGCCGCCATGTTTCTACAGTAGCCCTAAACGGACAAACTGCTCTACACAGCGCGTTTCGTCACTTTGTTTTTCTTGCGAATAAAACACTGACACAATGACGAACAAGTACATTCATATTCGCAATAACATCGATTTATTAAATAATAAAGTGAATATAATTCCTTAATTTACCTTAGTAAAGAAATCTCATTGCTCTCTGCTGTCTTTACCGGCGACATCTTAGTCACCGTAGCTTCTCTAAAATCTGGCCAGTCCGTAAAAAGCTCGGGGGACTTCCTCACCCTCTCGCCCTGCCCCTCGCTCTCTCCCTTCTATTCGTGCTGCCTCCGCCCGGGGGGGGAAGAACGGGTGAGCGGGGGACTGAGCCGTTGGTTGCAATTCGCAACCTCACCGCTAGATGCCGCTAAAATTTACACACTACACCTTTAAATAGGTAAATTAGCTTCCTTTAGAAAGAGTGCTGTTGTTGCAACCCAGCCAGTTCCGCAGTGTTTTGCAAACTAATAAAAAGTGTCAACCACCTCCTTTTTCATAAGGTAATCAAATCATAATTTATTTTTAATGGTAAACAAACTTATTTATTACTTTTTCATTTAAAACATCAATTAAAATCACAAAAAAAGATCAAACAAGTGCAATAAATATAGGCTAACAGTAGAATGAATAAAAACGAAGCAGAAAGTGTGTGTTAGACACTCTTACAACTGTAGAAGTGTATACAGTATACTCCTATTTTTTATTATTTATTATTAATATTATTTATTTTTTTATTAGTCCGCATTACAGTAGTCCACCCGTCCCATGTGACAGCATATCATTTTTTTGTTTGTTTTTTGTTTTGTTTTTGTTTTTGTTTTGTTTGGGTTTGTTTTGTTTTTGTTTTTGTTTTGTTTGGGTTTGTTTTGTTTTGTTTTGTTTTGTTTTGTTTTGTTTTGTTTTGTTTTGTTTTGTTTTTTTTTTTTTTGGTTGGTTGGTTTGGTTTGGTTTGGTTTTGATCTAAGTGAAAAGTTTTTAGATCTTGTCCTGAATATTGAATTAAACAAGTTTCAGCTTATTGTGAACTTATTTGTATATATCGGATTATAAACCAACAACAACTGTAAGATTCAGTTTTCGAGCCATCAAGTGCTACTTTGAGGAAGACCATTTGTGTATATTGGTAAACAGTAACATTTGTCACTCAATGTTAAAACTCAAAACTCTTCTTATGTGTTTTCTGTTCCTGTTTGTTTCTGCAGAACACCTGGAATATGAGCATGCTTCAAACCCAAGATTTAATGAAGTCAGCTCAGGCAGCGATGGAGAAGAAACACCTCAAAGAAGTTACTTTCTCTAAGCTCTGAGAGTCTACACACCCTTAATTACAAATAACATCTTCTTCAATGAAAACCACCTGCTAAGTTTGGTTTGTTCATCTTAATCAACATGATTTTTACAGCTAAAGTGAAACTTGCTATTGCATATTTCAGTTCTGTTTTCACATTCAGTGCCTTAATGCTGGTTCATGTCAAATAATTAACTAACAAATCCTGTTAAACATGTTCAGTGCTGAATGCAGTAAAAACTAAATACCTTAAAATGAAATGGAGGTAAATGGTTTGACTTGCTTTTGTAGCCTATGATTTGTTTTCTGAATTATCAGTGACTTGTGTTCTGCATTACATGAAATGTTACAATTTGTGTCAATATTTTTGTGATATTTTTGCATCTCTATAAAACAACTACTGCTAAAATAAGTGTATAATGTAGGACATAGTCAATATGGATGATTTGTGAAGAGAAACTAGTTTGGTCTTGAAATATGAACTTCGTCACAGCTTGGATATTGTATTTTTCTGCGCGTCCAGGTTTCAGGTGTTCATTATCACACTGTAAAGTTAAGTTAAGACAGTACTGTGGACATCTTATCATATTACTGGCTGCCCAGTTGGGTATAAAAACGGCTCCCGTCTCGTATACACTGGAAACCATCATCCACAGCAAATTAGGTAGAATGATGTCTGTGATGAGTTGGGTTGCAGTGATTCTGCTTATTGACCTGGTTTGCTCCGGTAAGATTGAATAAGTTAATATAAAAGCATTAACTTCTAACTTAACTTTTTACCCTGAACTTCTAACTCAAATATGAAGTTAAAAAAGTAATTTATCTATTCATAGTCATGTTACTAGTTTGAGTTATTTCAGTGGGTCTCTTTGTTGTTTTTTCTCTTATTATTATTGATCATTTTCTCTTGAAGCAGTGTCATTTCTCCCTTATTTACACCTTCGTGAATAATTTATATAATTGAGAAGATGCTGTTTATAGAACTTTAGTGTGTTCAGAAATTTAAAATAAAACTATATTAAAATGTAAACTTTTTTTCTTTTGAAGATCAGCCAATTCACATTCGTCATTATTATGATGGGTTATATGGCATAATACTGAATTCTACTTACATTTTGCTTTGTATTGACATTTAGATATGCTTTTATTTCTAAAGTGCTATATACATTTTATGAATACAGAATTTGACTGTTCTTTTCTCACCTGCTCCTGACATGTTTAAACGAAACAGGTCCCCTTCAATGGGGATAGTATTATCATCTCCAGCATTTGACCACATTATTGCATTTTAAGTTTGTCAGTATGTTTACACTTATATTGTCTTTATCAAGCTCAGAGTCAGTAGGCTTTTCTGGAGGAAATCACTGTTCTGTTTCTTGACATGTTTTGAGATATAAATCTCACTGAGTTATTAATGTTCTTTCAGTTATAGCGTGTTATGTGAAGGTACACTGAAGCTTTACCAGATTTGATCGATGGGGTTGAAATAATTTAGTGCTAAAGGGTTGAGTAATGAGATAAATATTAAAACTGTTCAGGCATGTTTCCTAAAAGTAGCTAATGCATCAACTAGAGCTGTAATTAAATAATAACTCAATTTGGGCTCCTACAAGTCCAGATAAGTTTTTATCTGTTCACATTAAGTTTAATGTGATTACCACAAATGAATTTTTTTTTAAGTCTGTCTGTCTGTGTGTGTGTGTGTGTGTGTGTGTGTGTGTGTGTGTGTGGTAAATGGAATAACATTATAAAAACTATACCCTCATCAAGTTCTGCTATTAAATTAATCTAGTAAATCTAAAGTGAATCCTGTATGGAAAAAATGGCTGACAAAAAATGAAACATAAACGCTTCCTTCTGTTCCAACTGAAAGCATTCCCGCTTCAGATTATTACATTACCAAACACTCACACACTTTTGTTTTCATATATATAGATATATGGTATATTTTCTAGGTCAAATTCTATGGAGAATGAAGGACCATGTGCATAAAATCCAACAGGCCAGAATAAAACAGCGTGTGACACACACTTCTACTGTCATTCCCAAAAAAGGCACAATTCACCAACCCCTGAACCACTTTGATAGGAAAGATGACAAAACTTTCCCACAGGTACAAATTACAGACACGATCTTACACTCACACTCTTCTTTAAATGTGATATCCTCAGGATGGCACAAGAACATGAAATGTCATTTTAAATAATGTGTTATTATAAGAAGCCTATTTTAAATAATTATTTGAAATAAATTAACAAATTATTTAATAAACTATTATCATTATATTTTATTATAAAATGTAATTTTACTTTATATTAAAATTCACGATTTATCCTGTCCAGTAAATTTTATTTTGCTATCATCATTTATTCATTAATATTTGATCTGCAGAAATTCTTTGTGAATGACGTTTATTGGCAGAGTTCTGATGGACCAGTCTTTCTCTACATAGGAGGAGAGGGCCTACTCTCTAAATTCAGTGTATTGTTCGGTTAGTACCAATTTTCCTTGTTTAAACCTGATCATTGATTCTCATCTGCTAAAAAACGTGCCTCCTACACTTCACTGCCGTGTCCTGCGGAATGTTTCCTGATGTGTCACCAAGCATTTGTTTATTTTCTTGAAAACATAACAGGTAGACATCCTCAGCACTCTTCGGAATTTCCTGTTCACTAAAAGTTAAGCTCTAAAAACATCTTCACATATCGTTTACTACTGCAACAAATATTTTTGTAAACATATTATTTTTCTATCATCTGAAAGACTTTCCATCATGAGTCCATGGCTTCACTGTTGCCTCAATAACTAGCATTTACATTTGTTAAAAAAAATAATAATTTAGCAGAGAGCTTTATCCGCAAGCATTTCTACAAATTCGGAAAATCTCCAATGGCCCCTATTAGATATGATTTATTTATATAATATATATATATATATAATATATATATTTATTATAAAAACAATTTTATCTATAGATACGATATATATATATCCAGTGTTGGGGGTAAAGCATTACAAGTAACGCGAGTTACGTAATCAGATTACTTTTTTCAAGTAACTAGTAAAGTAACGCATTACTTTTTAATTTACAAGAGAATATCTGAGTTACTTTTTAATTTACAAGAGAATATCTGAGTTACTTTTTTTTTTTTCAATTTATTGATTGCCAGCTCTCCTGTCCCCATGTTGAGAGAAATCAGATGTTACTGTAGTTCTAAAATAAATATGAATATGCATTAATTCATCTCACTCACAAAAAAAAACACAGATTCAGTATTCCTCAAAATGAATAAAAATAATGCAACTCAGAATATGACGCAAACCTGCAATAATTAAATGTTAAACAACACAAATATCCTTTATGTATTTAATCCCATTCTATTAACCAATGTCTTTGCTTCTGACCTTCGATGATCCAGTTCAACCATACTAATAAGCAAAAATTAATCTAGACAAACATTTGTGTCTTTTTTATTGCTGAAGTGTGTTGAATTTCGTCTAATGTACTTTCCCTTCTGCCTGAGGCTTATTCATTTCACTTTTTTGGTGTGTATAGGCTTTTATATTTGCCAAAAATATAACTTTTTTATTTTAAAAACAAACAAGCAAGCCCTGTCCAGATTTAAAAAGTAACGCAAAAGTAACGTAACGCATTACTTTCCATAAAAAGTAACTAAGTAACGTAATTAGTTACTTTTTTATGGAGTAACGCAATATTGTAATGCATTACTTTTTAAAAGTAACTTTCCCCACCACTGATATATATATATATTATATTACAGTATAATTATTTATACATTAGTGCTTTCAAACGATTAATCGCGATTAATCTCATCCAAAATAAAAGTTTTTGTTTTACATAATATGTGTTTATACTGTATATATTTATTGTATCTATATAACTACACTCACATCATCTATATTTTGAAATATTTACACGTTATACATTGCATCTATTATATTCTTTATATTTTATAATTCTATCTAAATATTTAATATATAAACCGAAATATTTTTTCTTAATAGATACCTGCATTTGTTTGATGTATATTGACATAATAATATACACGGATACACACAATAGTATGTAAACAAAAACTTTATTTTGATGCGATTAATCACATTTAGTCATTTAGCAGATATATAAAATATATAAATATATATATATAATATTATATATATATATACCTAAAAAATAAAAAATTGATGAATTGGTCTCTGAGTAACCATACGTTTCTTTGGCGATATGTTTTGGCGTTATTAATGTATTATTATTAGTTCTCTAGATCAGCATATTGGTTTGTTCAAAGATGAACATAGAAAAACAGATAGTTTTCAAGGCCTAGTGAATTAAATTTTAAAAGGTTCTGTAATGGAATCAGGCTAAAACATTTCCATTTCATTTTAAGAATGAATGATACAGAAATGAATATATACTGTATATTGAACAATTGTTAGGCCACCATGTGGACATGGCAGAGAGATATGGAGCACTGCTGGTGGCCCTGGAGCACCGCTTCTATGGGCAGAGCATCAACCCTGATGGTCTAGAGACAGAGAACCTGAGAGATCTCTCCAGCCAGCAAGCGTAAGTGCTGCTGACAGACCGTTTCTCAGATCACAATGACGATCACAGTGACATTTATGATACATGTTGTTTCATCTCTTCTATCTCAGTTTGGCCGACCTGGCTGCGTTCCATCATTATATCAGCCAGCATTTCAGCCTCTCCCATAAGAACACCTGGATCAGCTTCGGTGGTTCCTATGCTGGAGCTCTCTCAGCTTGGTTAAGAGGAAAGGTTTGTTCCAAACAAATCTTTGTTGTTTAGCTCAAAAATGTTTTCTACATCTTTAATTCAAATAAACCATTTTAGATGATCAAATCTCAACCAGCTCTGTTAACTGCACCTTAAAAAGTAAACAATGAAAGTAAAAATTCTGAGTAACACTTCAAAATAAGGTCCCAGTAGTAGGTTAAGGCATTACATTTATTACAGTACTGATTAATCGTTGTTAACATTAGTCAATAAAATTAGACTACAACTGTTCATTGTTATTTCATGTTAGCTCAGGTATACCAAATAATGCTGAAAGATACAACATTAGTTTTTAACAATGTGTTAGAAAATGTTAAGTTTAGAATTCTTGAATAACATGAACTATTTTCATTGTTATAGTTTTAAAAAATGGAACCTTCTTGTAAAGTGCTACCAAATTCTGTCATCGTTTATTCTTTCCTGTATCACCAAAGACTGCTTCAGTGAACATATAAATAACATATCTTTCAAATTTTCTTTCTCTCCTAGTTTCCTCATCTTATCTATGGAGCAGTGGCATCCTCTGCCCCGGTTCAAGCTCAATTGGACTTTAGCTCTTATAATAGGGTATGGGTTTGTAAAAACACATGTGGGAGATATTTGATCAATTAGAGCACATTATTATTGCATTACTTGTATACAGGTGCATCTCAATAAATTAGAATCTCCGTGGAAAATTCTTTTATTTCAAGTAATTCACTCACATTGTGAACTCGTTAAATAAATAAAATTCAATGCACACAGACTGAAGTAGTTTTGTCTTTGGTTCTTTTAATTGTGATGATTTTGGCTCACATTTAACAAAAACCCACCAATTCACTATCTCAACAAATTAGAATACTTCATAAGACCAATAAAAAAAAAACATTTTTAGTGAATTGTTGGCCTTCTGGAAAGTATGTTCATTTACTGTACATGTACTCAATACTTGGTTGGGGCTCCTTTTGCTTTAATTACTTCCTCAATTTGGCGTGGCATGGAGGTGATTAGTTTGTGGCAGTGCTGAGGTGGTATGGAAGCCCAGGTTTCTTTGACAGTGGCCTTCAGCTCATCTGCATTTTTTGGTCTCTTGATTCTCATTTTCCTCTTGACAATACCCCAGATTCTCTATGGGGTTCAGGTCTGGTAGTTTGCTGGCCAGTCAAGCACACCAACACATGGTCATTTAACCAACTTTTGGAAGTGTGTGCAGGTCAAATCCTGCTGGAAAATGAATCCAGCACTTCAAACTCTGGTTCAGCAGAATGAAGCATGAAGGCTCTCAAAAAATTCTTTTGGTAAAGGGTGCCGTGACTTTGGTTTTAAAAACACAATGTGAACCAACAACAGCAGATAGACATTGCACCCCAATCATCCAGCTGTGTGGAAACTTCAACAACTGGACACGCAACTGGGCTATGAGCTTCTCCACACCTTCCTCCATACTCTAGGACCTGGTTGCTCAATGAAATACAAAAACTTATGCTCTCATCTGCGAAAGGGACTTTTGACCACTGGGCAGCAGTCATTCTTCTTCTCCTTATCCCCAGGTAAGACGCTCTCTGCTTTTCTGTGGTTCGATTGGCGTACCAGAGGAGGAATACAACAACTGTAGCCTAATTCCTTGACATGTCTGTGTGTGGTTGCTCTTGATGCCTTGACCCCAGCCTCAGTCCCATTCCTTGTGAAGTTCACACAAATTCTTGAATCGATTTGGCTTGACAATCATCATAAGGCTGTGGTTCTCTTGGTTGGTTGTGCATCTTTTTTTCCACACTTGTTCCTTCCACTCAACTTTCTGTTAACATGCTTGGATACTGCACTCTGTGAACAGCCAGCTTCTTTTGGCAATGAAAGTTTGTGGCTTACCCTCCTTGTGAAAAGTGTCAATGATTGTCTTCTGGACAACTGTCATATCAGCAGGTCTTCCCCTTGATTGTGTAGCCTAGTGAACCAAACTGAGAGAACGTTTTGAAGGCTCAGGAACCCTTTGCAGGTGTTTTGAGTTGATTAGCTGATTGGCATGTCACCATATTCTGATTGGTTGAGATAGTGAATTGGTGGGTTTTTGTTCAATGTGAGCAAATCAGCACAATTAAAAGAACCAAAGACTAAACTACTTCAGTCTGTGTGCATTGAATGTATTTAATACACGATTTTCACAATTTGATTTGAATTACTGAAATAAAGTAACTTTTCCACGACATTCTAATTTATGAGATGCACCTATAGTTTGATCTTATTTATTCATTTGGCAGTTTCTGGTTGTTAGTCGTATGCAGAGGCAGTGGGCGTCTCTAAAAAGGTCCGACACATTAGGTTACTAGTGTAGCGAATCAGCTCATGGGAAATATTAATAATTAACCATAACTAGTTATAATGAACTATTCATATATTAGATCCACTGTAGATATTTAGCTGACCTCTCAGGGTCAACTGTCTTGTCAATTTTAAGAACGTTAATTTCCTGGTTAAGGGGAATTACTTTCTTACTGTACAATTCTATAATCTTGTAACGTAAATCTGCATGATTATCGACTCCGGTTATGAGTAAACAATGAAAACGTCAAGTGTGATACAAGTAAGACATTATTAACTACATAAACACTTAAACTAACATACTACATAAACACATTAACTGGTCAACTCCACATACAACACACATACCTGGTCCAACATGCCATACACACAGCACACACCACACATACAGTTGGTAATAGGAAAGGGTTACAGTTTTACTCCTGCACAAAATATCATAAAGTGAATGGATTGTATGGAACCTTTTGCAATTCATAGTAGAAGGAGCCCGATCTAAGCCTGAGGGAAAACTCAGATTCTTAGATTTCAAACAACCTTTGTAAAAGAGGTTTACCGGATACTAATGTAGCCATTAATAAGAAATAAGTTTGGATACGTGCTAGTCCTCCGGCGGTCTGAAATAGATTCCTGTGCAAATCTTAGTCCAATATCTTTCTAAATTAGGTTGAGTGAATTAGTGACTTGCGAGTTTGTGTCAGTGTCACTTGATGAATGGAAAGTACTAGGCCGAAGAAAGGCCTGGCACATATGCTTTGGTATCCTGAAGCGTTTTCCTCACATCTTCATCTTTGCTTCTGACCAAACCACCGACATGGGCGGGTCACATGAAGTGCGGCCTTTAAAACCTGCAAAGATTCACGCCTCTCAAGATGGGTTTGTCAAATGAGGAAGGCTGAAATCCCAAGCGGGTGGTTGGAAATACTGGGGAGTTTTATGTTTCTTTGTCTGTAAGCATGGTATTTTGAATATGTAATTCGCTTGGGTGTTGAGGCACAAATGAGTAAAATCTTAGAACATCAATATGGTGCATATGTATCAGCATTTAATATACACGCTTGTTTCGATCATAAGAAGTCGAATTCATAGATACTAAACACGGTATATGTTAGGTTATATGAATGAGTGGTTTATCGGAAGCATGAATAAAAATAGTCTATAATACCACAGATTAAATACAACACAGCAATAAAATACACAATGGCCTGAAGAAAATGGGAGTTCATTCAAAGAAGGTTTTCCTATGAAATAATTAGTAGAAAAGTCCATTTCTACTCTGCTTTTCCTTGGGACAAAGAGTGGTCTATCCTTCTCACATTCCTGGGGGGTTATAAAACCAGTGATATCATGATTAGTTGTCATGGGACCAAGGCCTTTTCTGCCTTTCTGAGGTGTTAGGTGCCTTTCGGGGGAAGGGTCCATAGACCCTCGTAATTGGCCATTTGGTTAGGTGGGGGGGAGTTAGATATTATTTGTTAAATATAACAAAGTTGTGTGTCTGATTGGTCCAAATGCTACACTATGAATTTCTCTGTGTGTGTTTGAGTGTCTATCTGTGTGTGTGTCCTCAGTGTGTAGCAGAAGTGAAAGGGGTGTTTGCAGCAGTAGAGGCAGCTCTGCTAACGGGGAATGAGGTAGAGGTGGGAAAAGACTTCGGCTGTTGTGAGACCCCTTTCAAACCAGAGGACAAGATGGAACTGTTGCAGAGTTTGGCTGATATCTTCATGGGAACCGTCCAATACAATGAGGAGGGGGTTGCATTCAGCATCGCAGAACTTTGTGACATCATGACCAATAAGAGTGAACAGAATAAACAGAAGGAGGAGGCGTATGACCGTCTGGTCAAACTAGCGGCGGTAACATTTCTTAATCTCATATTAAGTGTTGATTGGTGTTATAGTTTTATTTGGCTCAAACTTTTATGTAAAAAAAATCTAAATTTAAGCATTAATATGTATTTAAAAGTATGGTATAACAGTATTTATTACCACAGATTGATTGATTTGATAGATTATTTATTTATTTATTAATGTTTGCTATTTTAATAATATTAAGCTTGATTGACTTCTCTATCCCCTTAATTTTGTGTATTATTTAATTCAGTATATGAGTTAGTTCATTGGTACACTCCCCTTTGAACTCACAATTCTGAAATGAATGTAATGAATTTATAACTGAACAAAGAATTGTCAAGTGGACACTGAACTCAACAATGGCCATGCTCAGAATAGCATATATGACTTGCAGTACACTATTTCTGTAGTATATAATATGCATACTGTCACTGTGTGGAATACTGTATCCCATACAGCAAATATATATAAAAAATAAAAAAAAACATATTTGCTAAAATAAATGTACATAAATATATTTTCTACCAATATGTTATGGGCCATTTTTTGTATATCTTTGAAAATATATTTAGAAATATAGAAAGATATTTTAAAAAGCAATTAGAAATATATAGTTTGACCTCTATATATTTTCTTGCCCCAGAAATACATTATTGGCATATGAAGGTTGAAACTAAATGTATTTCCTATTTCAAAAATATATTTCATTGAGCTTTATATTTAGCATATATTTCAAATATCTTTTGGCCACAATTTTTTTTTCCATATGGGATCCCACAATGCCATATGTTCAACTTAACCATCCATTTCTGGTGTGATGAATGAGCTAGAAGTAATATCAGCCGCAACATATTTTCCCTTGACTTAATTTTGATCAAACTTCCGAATGGTAAGATACGTTTTACTCAAAATGTAATTACAAATGCACAATATGCTGAATGTAAATGAGGTCATAGGCCAACAATTATCATACTAGTATTTGAAAAGTTTATCCTATAATGCTTTCAATTTCACATATTGCTTTTGAAAAACAGTAGACCGTATACACTGCATTGCACCAAGCCAGCATGCTATTAGTGTTCCATTTCGCACACAACTCGAACTGTGCAACTAAAATGAAAAGCACGATATTATATCTAACCAGCAGAGGGCATCAATGCCTATGAAAAAAAAAAGTTGCCTGATTTAAAAAAAAAAAATCTCCATTCAATGTTTCCTCTTGCTACAAAATACATTTTGCTCAGTTGAAAAAGTCACAAACATTTTTGCCATGTACTCAGATGTATCGTGCCAGAGAGAAGGTGCCATGTCTGGATGTTTCTCATGAAAAGCTTGTGCTTGAACTCAGAAACACTACAGCTACATCCAGCTACAGACAGTGGTTCTACCAGACCTGCACTGAGTTTGGCTTCTGTGAGTACTAGATCTAGCCTACAGTGCTCTTTTTAATCATTCTCTAATTTCTGGGTTTCAATGGGTACACAGCAGCTCCAGGAGTATCTTCACACTTCTGTCTGAAAGTCATTACATTAGAAAACCCAAAATAGTTCAACCAAGTGGCATCTGCAAACAAACATTTTCTCAGAACTAACCTTATCTTCTTTCCGTTTTGCATTGACTTTTAACAAACTGGCATCAAGGAGATTCTTATTTAGGCTGCTACATGCATGTTTTGCGAATTATGAAGTCAGTTCCCTCAAGTTCACACAGGTGGAGTATCACTGGTGTAGTTTATATGTTCTGTGGACATGTTTGGCTAATGTTTGTATCACACTACTATTTGTCTTGATCTTGAACAGTATATCTATTGTTGCGTGAATTAAAACCTAACAACATTTTTGTGAAATGACTTGCTTGATGCTATCTTTAAATAGCATTTGGCTTGGCATATGTAATGCTATGATGTTCATGAAATTGTCCAAATTCTTGTAATGTCTGTGTATTTTAAGCTAATTGAATAATCTTTTACAAGTGTTTTCCAAATTCAGTTTACATGATGTCTATAGTTATTTTATAATCCAGTTTTGTACCTTTTGTGTTGGTTTATGGAGCAGATCAGACGTGTGAGGACACTAGCTGCCCCTTCTCACGTATGTCAAACATCCAGTCTCAGACTGAGCTCTGCTCTCGAATCTTTGACATCCCTCAGGAACATCTGCCTGTCCACATTGACTTTACCAACCAGTACTATGGAGGGAACCGGCCCCAAACACAAAGAGTGCTCTATGTCAATGGTAAGCACACTCTTAAAAATAAAGGTGCTTCACGATGCCATAGAAGAACCTTTTTGTCTAAATTGTTCCATACATAACCTTTACATCTTAGAACCTTTTGTTTCACAAAAGGTTCTTTGTGGCGTAAGAAGGTTCTTCAGATTATAAAAAGTAAGAAAGAGATGGTTCTTTAAAGAACCTTTTACTGAATGGTTCTTTGTGGAACCAAAAATGGTTCTTCTATGGCATCGCTTGAAGAACCTTTTGAAGCACCTTTATTTTTAAGAGTGGAGTTTGGCTTTCATGTGGGCTTTTACAATTACTAACTGTTAATACGTTTATTAAAAATAGGACGATCTGTTAAAAAAATCTAAGCAAACCAAAATGGAAGATGATTAAAAAAAAGAAAACATCAAAACATTACTAAAAAATATAATTAGTGTGTAACACTGTTTTTTTTTATTTATATCTTTCAACTAGATTTTGCCTTGTAATATTGAAAAATCAAAGTTTATATTTTTGCATTCAAATTTTCTAGATGTATGACAGTTGCTGGCTGTCCGAGGACTGACTGAACATTGCTCCTCAAGCAAAAAAAAACAAACATATATTTTCAAATATATTTTTAAATATATTTCAAAATGGCCAAAATGTATTTGCTAAAATATATTTATTTTAAATTATGTCACAGCTTCTTTTCTAACTATATATGGTTTGGCCATTTTTTGTATTTTTTGAAATATATTTTAAATATATAACTATATATATTTTAAAAGCATTAATTATTTTTTTTTGGCATATGTAGCGTGTTATTCATTAAGACATGTTTCTCTGACCAAGGAAACATTGACCCATGGACAGAGCTAAGCGTGGTCTGGAATGACACTGTGGTGGACAATGACAGAGTCATTCTTATCGATGGCACCGCCCACTGTATGGACATGAACTCAGATAAATCAATGGATAAACCTGCATTGCACCAAGCCAGGAAGGTAAAAATCTAAATGTGAAAAAAATAGATTATATAGAATAATTAATCATTTCTGTTTCATTTTTTTAAAAAATTTTTAAAGGGAGAAATGCCTTTTTTTTCTTACAGTTCTCATGTTCTTACCCCCATAGGAGATTGAAAGACGTGTGGCCATGTGGCTCAAAAGTGCAGCATTGGCACCATAAGATTTGATCAGCATGTCTTTTTGATAATCACGTGACCGAAGCATGCCAACTGAGTTTACTTTTTTCCTTTAATTTGCAAAACTTACAAAAAAATGTGAGTGCTTGAAATTTCTTCTGCATCAGATTTTTTTAGCCTTCTTTAGGAGTCGAGAGACTAACTAGATTCTCATTGGCTTGGGTCAGGGGTACATTATGTGTTTCTCATTGGCTTGGGTCAGGGGTACATTATGTGTTGGGGTTTGGTCAGCAGTGCAATTTTGTAAGCAATTACACACGAGTACTTTAAATAGTATTTTATCGTACACTGAATAAAATATTCATGGATTGCAAGTACATAATAGTTAAAGACACCTACAGTTATATAAATCTCTTCAATCTTTCTAGGGCAATTTCCCGCCCCCCCCCCCCCTTTTCGGTAAAATCCGTTATATTCTAACCAAAGACCTTTAAAAATCAAATGTATGCATAATGAATAATTTATGTGTTGTGTTATGTTCTTTTGTAAAATACAGATGTGGTAAATTTCACACCATGAAAAAACAAACATTACTGGTTGTGTATTCCAGGGGTATGGTCACACTGTTTCATTAGGCTGTTTCATTTGCTCAAATTTGAACTTCTGAAATTTAACCTCAGAAAAAAGTATAATAGGCAATTTACAGCGATGAATATGTCTATGAAAAGCCACCAGCTTGTTTTATACAATAGGAGGCGCTATTGGTATTATATATACCCCTCCTATTAACAATCTCTTCTAGCCAGAAAAATGTGATAAAAGTACCTTTCAGAATAAAAAAAAATTATAATTGCATGATTGTAATGGTGTAGTGCAGTTGCTTCAATTGCAGATCCGATTTATATAATAGATGAATCTTGCAAAACTTTATGTACCGTACATTTTACAAATTTACTGATGCAATTCCAGGACCAAGAGACATATTTTGAGATGCATGATGTTAAGAACAAGAAGATTATCCTGTTATTCTCATATATTCCTATTGCATGATCTGTACATTACAAGAGTCAATTGTTTCTATGCAAATAATTTACAAATAGAGGCATGTGAAGTATTGTCTGAATAACAGCAGAAACAGAAAATCAATCATACTCAATCTGTGAATGTATGAATGTGTGTAAGGTGAGCCAGTTGTTACAAGGCCTTCTGCTTGGCGGCAGTGTGTGTGTGGGTGTGTGTGCGAGGGGGTGGTTTAGGGGACAGGGGGTGTGTTCAGCTCCTGCTGTTTGGTCCTGCCTCTTGCTGATTGATGATCTCCACTCCCCCAGGGTAGACCAGGTCACGACCTCCCACTACTGACCCCCCCCACGGAGAGAGCTCATTCAGCACCCTGCCTTCCCACACACACACACACACACACACACACTATTCACTCCATTTGGCTGTCTTTCCCCCCTTTTGCTTTCAGCAGACATATGAATAATACACACTTGCCAATATACTGTCCACAGTCATCCCGTCTTAAATATGACATGCGAACAGCAGGGTCCTGTAGTGTGACATGCTCTGCTTCATCTAAACGTTTTAAATAACATTTTTCTACTTTAACAACTATTTTAGAATTATTATCCATGATATGGTTTTATGTTAACTATGTATAGAAATGTAATATTTGTACTTTTAAAAATTAATTTGTGAGACTCCAGGACACTGCTGTTACATGTCATGTCAACTGCCCATATATAAGACAGGGGGAATTACCAAGGCTATTGAAAGAACACACAAACACACCAAACCCCCCACACACACACACACAACACACACACACACACAACACACCACCACACACACACACACACACACCACACACACACACACCACACACAAACACACACACACACACAACACAACACACACACACACACACAAACACATCACCACACACAAACAGGTGTTGTTTTGTTGTGAAAAAGTGGGGACCGCCATAGGCATAATGGTTTGTCTATGTACAGACGTATATTCTATTGCCCTTTACACCAAACCCTACCCTAAACCTAACCCTTACAGAAACTTTATGCCTATTTAGATTTCACACACTCCATTCTTGTGTGATTATAAGGTTTTGAAAAGTGGGGGGGACAGGGGGTAATGCCTGAAAAGTCACCGTCGCCTGTAATACTGTCATACCTTGTCATATACAATGTATGTTCCTCATTTGTCACAACCACACACACACACACACACACACACACACAAAAACACACCCACACCACACACACACACACAAAACACAGTAGAAAAGAAAAAATGGGTACCGAATGACAACCAGTTAAATTAGAATCCTAATAAAGCATATTTCTATAATTAGGTAGGCCATTTAAATTTAAAAACGTTAAAAAGCATACATGCATTTTTTTCTTGCTTGCTTTTCTTTCTTTCATGCTCTTCTTCTTTTTTTAATATTTTAGTTTCAAAGATGTATATAATTATTTATATACATTACAAAATAATTGCTTTGTTTTTTTGCATTTTATTAATTCTTTTAATCATTTTTTACAGACATTTAGACAATATTTTACAATATGTTTTACAGACATTTTGTCTTTTTAATTTCTTTTATAATTCTATCAAGAATTTTAAACAAAAATAAAGATATTGTAAAGGAATAATAAATAATAAAATATGTTATTGTTTTTATTAAAACATTTTATAATACATTTGTCTTTTATATTTCCATAGATGCTTAAAAAACAATAAATATATTGTCAAGAAATAATAAATAATAAAATATATGTTGTTTAGAGTTGACAGTATCATGTTTCCAGAAATAACATAAGCATCAATCACATCACATTTTGCAACGTTTTTACAGACACTGGCTTATGTCAGTTTGTGTCATTAAAACCAATAATGATTATGTAAATAATGATGATAATAATAATAATAATGAAAAGCTTTACAATATAATTAATTGTTTCTGTATTTTGTTAATTTATTTGGTTTTGCTTGTTTTATCTATTTAACAGGCATTTAAAAATATTGATTTACAGACATTTATTTGTCATTTATTGTTGTCCATTGATGATTAAAAAATAAAGATAGGCTACTGTAAATGAATAATAATAATAAAAATATCTCTGTTGCTGCATAGTACAAAGTATTATGTTTCCAATAATAATATGAGCACACATCACACACTTTATGTTTAGACTTGTTAGCAAAACACATGCTAATATATTTTTAACCATTCTGTACTGCAAATAATATCACTATGAATTACGTTTTGTAAAAGCAGCCTGCACACAGGCTTTATCTCATCACTGCAACCAGATAAGCAGAAGCTAAGAGTCTGTTGTAGAAAACTCTCTCTCTTTAGCCTGTTCCCTTGATCAATGAGCAAGTGCCAGAGCCACAACTATTAATCAGGGCCTATCGGCTATCTGTCTACCACAACAACCAATCACAGCACCCCGACAGCTACTCCATAACAAATGGAGCAGGGCGGCAGGCGGAGGGGAGGGGTGAAGCCATACTTTATCTGATCTTAGCCAGGTCACAGCACAATGACACTTACAGATGACTACAGATGCTGATTGAAAACACACATGCGGTCTGAAACAGAAGTACACACACTTGTATAAACAGCGATGCCATGCTACAATGTACAAATATGTGTTGCAGACACGTCCCACGTCAAGAAGTGATCTGCTTGTGAAATTAAGTCCTATTACAGATTCGAATTACACCTTACTTTTAACATGAAACAAATGTTTCATGTTTGTAGGATGCTATCACAAAGAAAAATAGAAATTATAGAATTAAAGATAGAAGTTTCAAGGTAATTAAGCATATAAACAGCATTACGGGTTAGATAGCTGCATGTGGCCCATTTGATTGCTGCACTAAGAACCAAAAAGTCTTATCTGTGTTAGACAAGATAGACGTCAGAACAGACAAAAGAAATGCACAGAGTTTAGTGGAGCTTGACAGCTCTGAAATATTGACACGTGATACATTTTTCAGGATTCTTTGATAAAAAGTTCAAAAGGACAGTGTTTATCCAAAATAGAAATGTTGTTACAATAGACACAACTATTCAAAAGTTTGGGGTCAGTACATTTTTTCTGTCTTTAAAAAAAAAAGTATACTTTTATTCAGCAAGGATGTGTTAAATGGATAAAAGTGATAGTATAGATTGTATTGTTAGAAAAGATTTATATTTTGAAGAAATGCTGTTCCTTTTAACTTTTTATTCATCAAAGAATCAAAGAAAAAAGTATCACGGGTTCCAAAAAATATTAAGCAGCACAAAACAGTTCAAAAGATATAAATCAGATATTGAAATGATTTCTGAAGACTGGAGTAATGATGATGAAAATACAGCTGCGCATCTCAGAAATAAATTATATTTTAAAGTATATTCAAATAGGAAACAATATCAGAAATTACAATTCAATTTCACCAAGATTATGCTTTTTCGGCTTTTAGATCAAATAAAACAGCCTTGATGAGCAGAAGAGCCCATTAAAAATGTTTACTGATCCCGGACAAGGTACATACAGTCTATCTATTATCAGTTGTCTCTTCTGTCTGTCTGTCTGTCTGTCTGTCTGTCTGTCTGCATGCCTGCCTGCCTGCCTGCCGTCTGTCTGTCTATCTATCTATCTATACACACACATTTGCTGTGCAATTACAATAAAATAAGTAATCAATAAAATAAGTTTGTTGATTAGACTGGACAGTATCATATTCTCCATAATAATTTCAGCATTAAATTAGATGATTTTGTCAGTAATGTCACAGCCAAAAAAATGCTGATATTAGAATAGTGATTTAGAAAAATTCTTAAGTACAGTTTTGTTTTCTCTCTCTCTCTCTCTCTCTCTCTCTCTCTCTCTCTCTCTCTCTTTGGCTGACAACTTCAAACACTGCAGCCCCATTTCAAACCCCTCCTCAAATAACAACTGTTCCCAGGTCAGCAGGTCCTTCAGAAAATCAGTGTACACTCATAAACTCCCACAGTAAAACGCTATGTGCAAAGACGAAAGTTTGAGAGCTCACATACAGCAAAAACATGCAATTCAGTCCAATCAGCAAGCGGTAAAGCAGTCATTCATCATAACACCTCTGCAACAGTCTGTCAGTGCCTGATGCAAAGCAGACCTTCCATTAGATTTATCGAGCACTTGGCTTAGCGTTCCTCCCTTGGCCTTCTCTCTTACCTCTCTCTGTCCTTCTCCACATCTGTCCATCCATCATCTCGGTGGCCAGCGGAAGAGTATTAATCCCTCCACCCCATCCTTCACTCCTCTGGACTGATGAGAGGGAGAGCAGGAAACGGGAGAACCTTGGATTTTTCATAACATTTTTGTAGCACTGGAAAAGAAAAACTGTATTGCATTACAGAAAACTTATGCACATACGTTACACGCTGAGCTGGGTTCACTGCAGGTGTGTCTGTGTCTGTTTAGCTGATTGTCTGAGGGCATATCATGAAGTCATGAAAAAGTTGTCACTGTATCAAGATATACCATCATATCCACTGAAACGATGCCATGCGTTTAGCACCTGTGTTAAGACATGTTGAGCTTTATTGTTTATGCTATAATTTGACATTTCCAGATCCAGTTCAACCGTTCTGCTATCTTCATTCTTACATATCATTTTTCATTTGTCTGTAAACAAAAGTGGCAAAAACTTAATTGTGAATTATTCCCTTTCACTTCATGTTAAAAGAGCTGATTGTAATGCATTGAGCTTGAATATGTGCAAGTGTGACTGAGAGTTCATTCTGTATGATGGAAAGAGTTAAGGCACTTTGCGGACACTCTACTTGCAAAGTAGACTATGCTTTAGGCTGATAATCATAAATCCGCATTTACATCACAACAAAGTTTTGAACCTTTTCATACATAAATTACAAAAATTGACAATTTTGGTTTATAAATATGTCTCTTCCTTTTCGTATTGCTCTTGGCAGGCAGTAATTCACTACACAACACATAGCATTTCCATGTTGGCATTTTCCCAATTTTGCATGATTCTGTCAAATTAATTTGTGCAAAAATACTGTAGTTTGTTTGAATGCACAAACTCTAATACTTCAATTTAAATATAAAAAAAAAAAAATGTTTACATTTAAGTATTTGAATTGCATTTGTATTACACATTTTTAACATATGCAAACTAATAAAGTTAATGTGATGCATATTTGTCAGTCACACATTAATGAAGCAGGTAAGGATTCATTGATTTGAGAACTAATTGAATACTGGTTGTTCCACAGCTAACCGTATTTTACATGTTTTAACTGATTACATGTAATTGTTTTCACAATGAAGAATGCTGATCCTCAGCCATTTGAATAAATTCAAATAAAATAGATAAAAAATAAAATAGATGCAAATAGTTAATAATAATCCATGCAACGATTTATTTTTAATTTTTTTGCAGTGCAGAAATTGTGCCTGTTTCTTAACTGTTTCATTGATGTATGACTGACAAATATGGATCACATTAAGTTTATTAATTTATGTTAAAAACTGTGCAATCCAAATGGGTGGACATTTTTTTGCAGTTCAAATACATAAATGCGTGTATGGAAAGTATATATATGTATATTGAACATGTGTATGTACGGTATATGAAAAGCTTTTTCCCCATTTTAAAAGTTGGTAAGCCTGTTTATGTTGCTATCTTAGTTGTGTCATTATTTGCATTTAGTGACCTTATGAAGAAATCACAATATCTAAACTGAGCCTTCAGGTTCCTACTCATAATTGTATGTGAATGTATAATATTAAGATTGTGATTAAAAATATTTTACATGTTTCCTGCAATTAAAGAGAAGTCAAAGCAAAGCAGAACTATTTGCAAGATAAGCCAGACCAAAATCTTTCCTCTTTATTTCTCTCTTTCACTCATTCCCCACACGCTGTTCTCCTGCCTCTCCCCCCGGAGTGACAGGTAGATTAAGGGGTGTGATAGATGCCTCTCTTTCTATCTTCTCTCTCCATCTTCTCCCTCTCTCCCTCTATCTATCATGGGCCCTGCTGTAATTGCGGTTGTGTCGGGCTGACACTGCAAGCCACCATCCATCTCTTTAATAACAAACAGTCAGGGAAACGGATGGAGCTCGGGCTCGGAGTTAATCTCCATCTGTAAGAAGACCATCGGAGGGAGAGAGAGCGAAAAAGAACGAGAGGGGGAGAGATTGTGAGAGTTGAGGATGAAGAGAAAGACAGACTTAGGGTTCTAGAGAAAGACAGGAAAGTCTGCCATGGTGGCTTCTTTGCTACCAAATGTGGTGAAAAAATGAACAAACAAGAACCACACACACACACACACACACACAAAACAGAAGAATAAAGAAAAGGGAAAATTTTGACCGTTGAACAAAATATACAAGTAAACTCTAATCTCTTCTTAAAAATTGCGAAAAATGGGCTGCAATGAATTGCTATGCAGATGCTAAAGAGTATGCTTTTAACATGCTGCTATGCAGTTTCTGGGTGGATGATATAGGATGTTGCTAGCTGCTAGTGTTGTTTACACCAAAATGTAGTAAAATGCATTTACACTCTTAAAAATAAAGGTTCTTTATTGGCATCAATGGTTCCACAAAGAACCTTTACCACCCATGGAAACTTTTCCATTCCACAGAAGGTTCTTTATAGTGGTAAAAGGTTCTTTAAATTATTCAAATGTTCTTAACACTAAGAAAAACTGATTCTTTTAAGAACTGTTCACTGAAAGGTTCTTTGGGGAACCAAAACTGGTTCTTCTATGGCATCGCTGTGAAACCCGGAACCTTTATTTTTAAGTGTATTACCTAGTATTAGTGTAAATACATTAAACGTAGTGTAAATACCTTAAATACCTGATTTAAAATTGGTTTGTTGGTTGGTTCTGTGATGTTAAATAATGTTTTTTTGAGAGATTTTAGTTGTTAGCATTTTTAGGTGAACTTTTTTTTGTATAATGGCCCAAGTCAAGAGAAACCATCCCTGAGTTTTTATGGTCCCTTCAGTGTCTTTGGGTTCTTTATCAGTATGTGACATTCTGATTTCTCCTGAAATATTTGTGATTTTTTTTGTTTTGCCAGCAAGCCTAAATCTTCAGAATGAGCAACAGTGATGCTTGCCTTACCAAACACCAATAAATAATAATAATCATTTATAGTGATTCATTTTGTTTAAAAGTTATTAAGAAAAATATTCAGCTTTATTGCACTCAAGAAACATAGGAGGTAAACATTGCAGACAAAGTTCAGGCAGGGGTGAACTCATATATGGCACTCATGAGAGGCCTGATGTGAAAAATCGAAAAAGTGAAAGAATATTTATGGGTGCTGGGTCAGACGACAAAGTAACTGGAGAGGCGCATGCTCATAAAAAAACACTCTCTCCCTCTCTCTTTTTACCTCCCTCTTTGGTTGTTGCCTCACTGCTATAGGCTTTGATTATATGTCTTTGATGTTCCATGCTGCACTGCACTTACCTGCTGCATGTCAGGGTTACGCTGGCCATTAGAGTTAACAGTCATGTCAACTGTGTCATCCCTGAGCTGCCAACACAAGCAAACTTTTCTGCAGATGTACACAACCAAACAACATTTCGATGTTCAAACATTATGTTTACAGGCTTTTGTAGTATGTGCCAGTTACAATATATACCAAAAGCTTTGTCATTGGGTAATACAAACATTATCAAATGTAAATTATTTAAATATCTTGTTCTGTATCAGCCAGTTCCAAAAAGAGAAGGCTACACCATAAGCGATTCATCCTAGGCATGCAGTATGTTTGTATGTTTCCATTTAACATCAAGCTTTTTTTAGGAGGGCTACAATCTTTAGCTGTGTGCATGACACAATGCATAATTGAATATTTGAAGGATTAAATACATGTCGCACATCACCTCTGTATTTCGGAGGATGCGCACAATGCCAAAGCCAAGTGTAAATTGATTAATATGTACACATGCTACAATCTCATCATCTAGTTCGTCTAGTCTGACTTCGCAAATTGTTTACAGGACATTTTAAAAGACAAACTATTACTGAAATCAAACTTTTAGAGTGCATGTAACACGAGCAGGGATATAAAGAAGTAACAAAAAGCATAAAAAGGCACCAAAAATGTTGACAGAGAGATCCTGACCTGAGGATTTAGGGTGAACGGACACCAGAGAACGACTCCCTCAGGGATACACAATGCTCACAGCAGCAGATGTAGATCCAGATGTCAAAGGTCAGGCCTAAGAGACTGTGTGAGGTTGCTGGGATGTTAATTTGTGAGGTCAGTTCGTTAGCATCATAAACTTTAAATGTAGGACCATACGATCAATAAGCTCTGGATTAATATTAAACATCATGAGCCTACACAGTGCATAAATGAGTGAGTGAGAGAGAGAGTTTTGTTGCATCTAAAATAGTTACTTTTTCGGCTCCTGATGCCTTGACTAATGACAGAATGTCTCTCACATGGCATGCACACTCACAGACACACTGTGACAAATGTCCCTAAACAAACATTCACAATTTGAGAGGAAGTGACAAACAGCCACATTAAACAAAAAATCACACTAACTTGCCTCGCACCACAATGCTAATGAGCTTATTCTCTAAAAACAACCTGCCCTCAATTTCACTCCCACAAAAACACACAATTAATGTGAAACACAGCATGGCAACAGTCAACTGACTATATTGCATACCTACTGTATGTATAAAATGTTTGCATCTAGCCCTAGAATGTTATAACAAGTGATTTCACACAACATTTGAGAGTATCCCTGACAAAATATTTATTATTATTTATCTGAATTATTTAAAAAGCCATCGTATAGCAGGCGTTGCATTAGTTATAAGGCATTTTGTCTGCGTATGAAATGACAACGCATTACAAGTGGAAATACCCGATTAAAGGCCGCATTCAAAGGGCGTTGCTCCATTGAGCGTCTTTACAATCTCTGTTGTTCCGCTGTTAATGCCTTTATTTAGCTATGATCATCTCTGTTGGCCAGTGCCCTCCCATGGTGTTGAAAGGCCGAAGATCGCCTGATCCTCTGCCTCGCTTATGTCACGCCGCCCACCGCCCACCGAGCGCGTCGGTCCGGCCGCAGCGCGCTGGAGAGGGCCGCGGTGATTGAAGTCCTGGCCGCCTGTTGAGGGCTCGCTCTGCGGGAGAAGAGTTCAGGGGACGTGTGGAATAATTATTATGTTATTATTATGCTATTTAAGGGTGATTTACAACACAAGACCACGTTTTCCTTTTACAGGTTGCTCTAACTGATTGTTATGCCACTTGGTATATATTTAAAGGCCATCGTTTTCATTCACGTAACACACACAGCCTATATTTAAAATGTTTTATAGGCTATTTAATGGCTTTTCAACTTTAAGCAGCAAAACAATTATGAAACAAAAATAAGTGCTTTCGGCATATTGTAATGAATGCATTGTATAAAGTTGTATACAACTATATAGAACACGTGTGACAACTTGCCCCAGTCCAATCTAAAAAAATACCCTGTCTTGAAAAACAGTCTTTCAGTTACAACCTACCATCATTATGTAATTGATCATTGGTCTTATTATGGATTTATTAAGTGTGGAAACTAAAAGGATAGTTCATTTTCTGCATACAACAGACCCTATTACTGGTTCAAAGATAAGAGTCATAAATAACAGAAACATATTGCTGTAATTTGCCCTGCAATTAAAACAATTACATGGTAATGGTTGTTATTTATTATGGTAAGTTTAATTGGCAATTAGCATTATCAGCTGATTGCAACATCATTGCATTTTTTTCTTATTTCTTTTCTACTATCTGCTGCATAAAGTGGTCCCCGGAATTATTTTGACACTTAAGAAACACAAATGAATGCTAATGCTTTAGTTGTCACGCTGCATTTATTTCAAAGGAAGAAAGTACAAGTTTACCTTTCAAGCAAATATTTAATTATAAGAAATTTAGTAGGTTACTTTTTACAGTGTATTAGAGGGACAATGGAAAGGTAACAATTTTGCTGTAGTCTGGAAATGTAACTTTGTATTATTTATTTATTGTTTTTTGCACCAGTATATCTCTAACCTTTTAATATTTTCTCACATTTAAGGTGAAGTTATCTTCAATTATTCCTAAATTTTTTTCATTACTTTTAAGTGCAGTTGTTACATCCTATCACAGCCGGGTGAGTTGTAATAGTTGAGTGGGATTGGTTGTAACACTAATGAAAACATGGACATCAGGTAACACATTTATTTTGTTTAATGATTTTCTTCGTAATCCCTTCCCCCAATTCACCTTGTTTCATTTTAAATGTTTTATTACAAAAAAAAGTGAGTTGTGTGTGAAATATATTTTAAAACAGCAAACAAATTGAACAATTTGATCAATTTAAACAAGAAAATCTGCTGATTCTGATGCTATAACTTCTTGTTGCGAGTTATGGCTAAATGCAAATGAAATTACAGCTCAGAAGTTTTTCAACCTATTTATTTAGGCCTATGTGGTCCTTCATTCATTCATGTAAATCTTTTATATTCTTACACAGACACTTACAACTTTTACTGTCCCCTCAGGAGGGTGGTGATCATGATACTAATTTCACACACTATTTTAAATGTAGGATTTTGACTCATTCTGGTTATTAAATGTTATGTTAACCTGGAAAACTTAATGGTAACTGTCTTCATCCACTCTAAATTCACCTTGACACCAGTTGTTTAATTTGCAAAGATGGCTGAGAAGTCAAGTTAGCTCTGAGAAAAGGTCTATCGCGTGTTTGCAGATGCCACTTGTTTTGGTATATTTTTGATATAATGCGTTTTAAAATGCGGCATAAGTCTACAAGTACTTTTTGGTGGTATTGTGTAGAATATGATGTGACGCGTATGCTGTGGAGAATAACGCATGTGTGTAAATTGACCAGTGCATGCTTCAAAACAGATCTGCTGCACATGATAGCCAACCTATAATCAGACAAGATGACTTTTGAAACACGTAATGTAAGCACGGTTTGTGTGTAAGAGAGAGAGAGAGAGAGAGAGCGAGAGAGAGAGGAAGAGAGCGTCCTTCAGATAAAACGAAAGCCTTATGCGTTTGTTATGCGCGAGTGTGTGTGTGATGCGCGAGTGAGTGTGTGTGTGTGTGTGTGTGTAATGTGTGAGTGTGTGTGTAATGTGCGAGTGTGTGTGTGTGTAATGCCGAGTGGTGTGGATTTGTGTGTGTAATGCGCGAGTGTGTGTGTGTAATGTGTGTGTGTGTGTGTGTGTGGGTGTGTGTGTGTTTTTTTGTGTGTGTTTGTGTGTGTGTGTGCGAGTGTGTGTGGGTGTGTGTGTGTGGATGTGTGTGCGTGTGTGTGTGTGTGTGTGTATGTGATGTATGTGTTGTGTGTGTGTGTGTGTATGTGTGTGTGTGTGTGTAATGCGCGAGTGTGTGTGTGTGTGTGTGTTTTTGTGTGTGTGTGTGGTGTGTGTGTGGTGTGTGTGTGTGTAATGCGCGAGTGTGTGTGATAAGGAGGTGGGGGTGAGAGACCCCGTTGTGTTTTGACCCCCTAAATAACTCCCAGTCTCCATCTCTCTCTCTCTCTCTCTGGTTTAAAGCTTCATCGCTCATTGTGGAGAGACGCATTTGAGCCCAACGCGTCGCGGATAGAACGGAAAGAACGCGACATCATCTCAAACGCGCCGCTAATGCTGGATACTCGGCCCGGCCCACGCTTCTGCTGCTACATTCTTATTAAGGTGGGGTATCTTTACGCCTTCTCATCATATCCATAATATAACCCAATTTCCATAACCACAACATTTACTCGGATACATAATTTGTTATTCATTTAGTATGTGTATAATATAATATTATTATAGGCATTTCTCATTCACTGTAGAACACTTATTAAGCTGCTATTTTGGTGGATACTTTTAAAGTGAAAAGCAATCTTATCCACTACTCTCATGTGCTCGCATTTATTTTATGATGCCCCAAATGCTTTTGGACCAGAATTTGAATATGGTATCAGTAAACGTTTGTGTTACAATGCATGCTTAGTTTTCTTCAATGTTTTTTATGCTTTAGTTCTCGTAGAGAGTGTGTCTTATCTGCCGCTCTGGTGTGTGTTGTCATCCGTCAGTGAGTGTGTGAGCTCGGCTTCCGTATCGCATGGAGAAGAGGGTAGGTCCTGTTTTTCCCTTTAATTTCCAGGTCCATTTTTTTTGCTACTTTGATGAAAAGGATGCTATCATGTGGATACCAAAAACAAATTGAGTAACACGCAAGCATAACTAAATATGATAACTATTGAGATGTGCAAGCAGTGTGTAGCCTAGTCTAGAGTCCAAAAAATCATTCTTATTTTGTAATTGTTAGATTTTTTGGCTGACACTTTATAATAACTTCCAATCCAGCGTCCAAGTCAGTAATAAACATTATTCCATTATGCGATGCTTAATTGATGCTCATTAGGTAATGTGCATTTAAATAGTATAAAGTAGGCTATCATTAAACTTTCATTTATTTATTTTCATGTAGGCTTACATTTACTTGAAAGACAGCTAAGTTCACAAAGGTGCTTATACACTCAGCTACTCAGTTTTATCTTTATTATTATCAATTACATGTATTCAGAAAAGCAATAAAAGGCAAACATCAGATGGAGTAGTGTAGGAAAATAGCATGCCCTAGTAAGGCAGATGAAGTCGGTAAGTAGGTCAACTTTTGTGCTACAGTGAGCGGCCAAATGGAAAATCTTGTTGCTTTCTGTCTACTTACAAATGATAATTATGATCCTGTTAATTTGGCATCGGTCGGTTCAATCTCAAATATAAGCTCTTTTATCTGTCCCCGCAATATTTGTCCTCATGTGTCCTCAAATGATCCAGGAAATTCAATGACACTGATTGGTATTTTTTTATTGCCATCACTAAAAATTGATATTGGTAAGTCAGACAAATATTTAATTTTCTATGATCTTCTACATTACGTTTGCACCTTTAAGCTTGTGAAGTACACATTACTGATTTCTGTTTTCTTTAGAAAAAGCAACGCTGCAGCATACAAAATTACATATATTCTGTTCATGTTTAATTCTATTTAGTTTGCTTGAAACTCTACTGCTTTTAATTGGTTGTCGTTTGTCTATAATAACTTTGATCATTTACACTACTAATCATTATGTGATTACCAATCAAATATGTTCATCAAAGTTTGATTATGTTTCTGGCAATAGAAAGAAAAATAATCAAACATTGGTTCACAAATGTTATTTTTCTGTTAAGCATTATATGATGTCTGTTAATTACTTAAATGAAGTTATTATAAAGTGCTACGATACTAACATAATTGATCACATTCAAGACTTTGGATGTGCTGCGTGTTTATGTGTTTTACATATTTTTAAATTCTTACATTGTCCATCTTTATAGTAGGCATCCTTAATTTTAGCTCCGAATGTCTTTTTGTGTAATCAATTTTATTATGAATTGCGGTGTCCTAAATATTTAGTTACATTTTTTTTTCATAGCAGAATATTCATTTGAAATATTTTCAAGACCATGAATATGAGAATATTGCAACTTCAGAGCCAAATGAAATGTTTCATGCCATGGTGAAAACACATATGGAGAAATAAGTATATCACACATGTAAATATGGAGTTTATATGCTACAGAAAATCCTGATTATTTACAGAGGCTTAAATATGTTTTTTTTTCTTTTTTAGTTAGCATGTACTTCACAGAGGTGACTTTCATTAAGTAATGCTATTAGTAATGATTAATACAACTTCCATCTAGGTGAGCACAGTCATTGGAAATTGTTAAAATTTAATTTATAGTTGTGCAGTGAGAAGTAACAGTTTTTTTCTTATTATTGATTATTCCGAAAACATTGTGTAAGTCTTTTTCTGATTTATCTGACTACAGCATTAATCAGAAAGCTGACTGTAAAACCACCTAATTAGTATAAATGAAGGCTGGATGACTTTATGTATTTGTATGTAAGGCTGTTAATTATAAATCAGCTGGAAAGTTTTGAGTTTATGTCCCTGGGTGAATGTTGCTTGGCGCTCTGAAAAATCGCACATCAAAGCCTCCCCGCATCCAGTGTTTATTAAGGAGGAGATACAATTAGCAGCGACTTCAAACAGCCTAGCACTAACTCACATACTCAAATGTACTGTCAATCCTGTAGCCTACATACTTGTACATCATAATAAATCCCCCACACACACATTGCACATCTCAGGCAATGTCTTATCTTTTAAATTTGTCTTATCATGTCTCTCCGTATCTAGTATGAGGAGTTGGTGCACTACCCAGGCTCTGACGCCATGCCTGTGGGAGACTACATGAGGTCACTTCCTCCGCCACACTACGGCCACACTGTGCCTGACTCCCTGAAACACCACCGGGACCAGATCTACGGGTGAGAGTCTGGTTACTTTAACCATCTGTTACCTCCCACGAAACATAAATGAGCACTGCATTTGTTAATATATATTGCCTTCAGGTCTTGGTTAGTTCTGACTAGGAGAATTATGGCATTATATGCGGTTTTTGTTAGAATAAAATACAGTAATATACTTTTTTTTTTTTTTAATTCTTTGACTTTCGCGCATGAAGATATTTTTTTTTAGCTTGAAACAAAACTGTTCTTTCACAATTAAAAACTTAAAGGGGTCATATGATGCGATTTCAAGTTTTCCTTTCTCTTTGGAGTGTTACAAGCTCTTGGTGCATAAAGAAGATAAATTTGCAAAGACTAAAGTCTCAAAAAAGAGATATTCTTTATAAAAGTTAAGACTCTGACACGCCCCCGTAAAATGGCTCGTTTTAACACGCCCCCACATATCTATGTCACTATATGGAAATATTTGCATAATGCCGACCAAATGTTCACGCAAAGAAAGAAGGCGTGGTTTCAGTAACCGCAGTTAGTGTTGAAGCAGCATGTCAGGGAGAAGCTGTGTGTTTCAGTGCGAAAGCAAAAGCGCTTTATTTGGCCTTCCGAAAGTAGATGCATTTAGGAATCTTTAAGATTACTTACAACAGAACAGCAATGCATTTTATGGACGACCGTTTCGTGAACCTAGGAGAGGAGGTCATTCTGACTTTGCTCTGACAATCTGGCGCTTCTGAATCAGCTACTGTTTTGTTTAGTTTAGTATTTGCTATGATCTTTCACAATGCGGTTTTGACATAGGTGTGTGTGTGTGTGCGCGCGCGGTTACACCAAATACACAAAATAATGATCTTTAAAAAAGCATCATATGACCCCTTAAAAAAAATATAACTTGCACAGTCATAAAGGTGAAGTTTGTAATCTTTGCACCACTAGAGGCACCAAATGGAATTGGAATGGAAGTAATTACAACTTTCAGGTTTTCTGAACACTCCCATTGGTAAGATGAACTGGTCAGTTATTCTGGCCCCAAACTCACTTCATTGGTCGAGCCAATGTTGATGATTTAGGCTACTCAAACAAAAATAGCAATGTTTGAAATACGCCTCAGAGCCATTTTATTTGCAATTTGAGGGAACGCCAATCTACAAGTAGTTTACTTATAGTCCTCTATCCACATTAAGCTGAGAAAGGAGAAAGAATATAACATCAAAACAATTGATATAACTTCACCTTTTCAGAAAATCCAGAGTAGTTATGACATTTGTGGTGGCATTAATTTTTTTTTTAGCATAAACACTATCAATTTTAGACAGGATTAGCTGTGTAGCATTTTCTTACCCTGCTATGTTTTCTTACTTGGAGCATATGTGTGTTTATTTGCAGTCATCCTCTGTTTCCACTCCTGGCTCTGGTATTTGAGAAGTGTGAACTTGCCACCTGCTCACCACGAGACTCAATGTCAAACTCCGCCCATCTCACAGTGACCAATCACAGTGACGTCTGCTCCTCTGAATCGTTCAATGATGATATCGCGGCCTTTGCCAAACAAGTGAGTAACCAAGCCAATCACATTAAAGCCAAGCAAACGCCACAAGACTGAAGATCGTCGTGCTGCGTATTGACCTTCGTGACTTTTAAATTCCAAGTCAGTTCTTAAATTGAAATTGAATTTGCATTGAGGTAGAAAACAGGATGCAGGCAATTCAAATTTGAATTTAAGAAAGCAGAATTAAATGAAAGGAAGTTCAAAGAAATTCATATAACTGTATATTTTGACAAGTTATATGAACAAGACAAACTTTGAATTCTGGCATGACAAAGCCTTGCTTGAAAGTTAACCCCCCCCCTGACAGTTTATAAGCCTTTTGTACAAAGACAACAATAGACTGGGATTTTCAACTTCTTCTCTCAGACTAGTTTAACATATGAGACAACAGGCTTATGTCTTGTAGTGGTGTTTTCTGGGCTTCAAGCATCAAATTCAGTATATGTTGATTTTTTCTGTTAATTATTTTAGATTCGATCAGAGAAACCTATCTTTTCATCAAACCCAGAACTGGACAATCTGGTAAGATATACATGAGCTTTTAAATAAGTGGTTCCATGTCATTTTGTAAAGAGCATGACCGTTTTAACCATATGATCTCTTTGCACAGATGATCCAGGCCATTCAAGTTCTAAGGTTTCATCTATTAGAGCTAGAAAAGGTATGTTTTTCTCTCTAACAACATGTTTGTAAAGCTTACCCTTATATTATCATGGAACATGTCCTAAAAAAACATGGTATCATGTGTGATTTAGTGTGTGATTTTCTTCAATGAAACTCCCGTTGTAATTTACTTACCTCATTTATTCATTTTATTTACCTTTATTCCATTTTCTTTTGCAATCGTCCTAAGGACGGCCATTATGCTTGCTTCCACATATTCAAATGTGGCATGTCAAACTATACTATACGCTTGCAATCAGTGACACCAAATAGCACGCTCACATGTGTTAAAACCAGGCGTACCAGGCTCCTTTTTAGAGATAGGCCACTCTTCTCACAATACTCTTAGCTTTTATTGTATTGAAAAGAGCAGCATGAACATGCTATGAATTTTTAGCTTTATACATGTCAATGATATCTTTGACAGCCTGACATCTTCACTTGTCTCTCATAGGTTCATGACCTCTGTGATAATTTCTGCCATCGGTACATCACCTGCCTTAAAGGCAAGTTGCCCAGTGATTTGGTGCTGGAGGACCGGGAGGGTGGATCCAAATCTGACATGGAAGATTTCACTGGCTCCTGCACCAATCTGTCAGAACAAGTAAGTCAGTAGACATCTGACACATATCAGGGAGCTAGTTGCTGCCTGTTACTGGGTGTGTGTGTGTGTGTGTGTCTGACTGTGCCTGTCTCTCCTGATCTAGAATCAGTCTTGGTTGCGAGATCCGGATGACTGTGTGTCGACCCCCTCGGGCACCCCCAGTGCCTCCTGTGGCCTCAACTCACACAGCGCAGAGAACTGCAGCGATGCCGGTACTTATCATTTTACACACACCAGCTATAGTGAAGTCTAGCATTTTTGCCGCATACTGTTTTATAAAACTCTTACGGGAATTGTGTATATTATATGCAGTGATAAATGTTTCAATTTTGCATGTTTAATTCAACAATTGGCATCTTGTTATCATCTTGGAAATAAAAAACAGTGTTAGGAAGGTTACTTTGGAAATATAATAGGTTACAGATTAGAAGTTACCTTATTCAAAATGTAATAAGTTGTGTAACTATTTCAATTACTTTATTAAAGTAATGTAACTGATTACTTTTTGATTGCATTTTTAAAACTTTCTAAACGTTAATCATTTTAAAACATTTAAAGCAGGCAGGGTTAACCTTACAGTACACTCTTAAAAATAAATGTTCTTCACGATTCCATAGAATAACCTTTTTTTTTTTGTCTAAATGGTTTCATAAAGAGCCTTTAACATCTGAAGAACCGTTCTGTTTCACAAAAGCTTCTTTGTGACGAAATAAGGTTCTTCAGATTACAAAAAAAGGTAAGAAAGAGATGGTTCTTTAAAGAACCTTTGACTGAACGGTTCTTTGTGGAACCAAAAATGGTTCTTCTATGGCATCGCTGTGAAGAACCTTTTGAAGCACCTTCATTTTTAAGAGTGTAGGACCTCACAACAGTGCATGCATCGTCAGGACTTTTCAAAAAATCTTCATACAGGTGAATTAACCTTTGGGAGAGAAATCAATCATATTTGTATGTGTGAGAAAATATTCAGATGTAACCCCCTTTGTAATCTAACATTTTCAAACTTTTTTTTTTCAGTAACTGTAACAGATTTACATTTATTTTGTAGCTAGTAACTAGTTACTCCCCAACACTGAAACTAAAAACATATATTATTTTACATTTTCAATCCTATCCAACAAGATATTTCATTATGCTTGTGTGTTGTTCTGTGTCAGGTGATGGGTTGGATGGAAGTATGGCATCTCTCAGCACGGGAGAAGAAGATGAAACAGATAGAGACAGACGAAACAAGAAAAGAGGAATCTTTCCCAAAGTTGCGACAAACATTATGAGAGCTTGGCTCTTCCAGCACCTGTCGGTAAGAGAGAAAACATGCAGTTAAAAACCTACTTAAAAACAAAATTTTTCGTTTGTGTTCCATGGAAAAATAACAGCATAAATGTGGAAGCTGTGGTATTTTGTTACTACGGTCAATTTTGATAAGGGTTGAGACTGAGAGAAACAGTAGCATTAGGAGTTAAAACTGGTGGCAGAAAAAACACATAACAGCAAACTGAGCTTGAAGAAAGTTAACAAAAACAAGAGGAAAGCTTAGAAAAAGAAGATGTGCTAAAAGGTTTGGAAAAGGTATAATGAAAATGGTCATCTTTATTGACCATCTCAAGTTAATATCCAAGAATTTATGAACTCTCTGATGATTAATATTGCATAGATGAGCACGGCTGAATTGAGCAATGCTTTAGCAGAAGTAGCAATGAGCATATGGTAATTGCCAACTAATGATGCTTCTGTAATTACAAATGATAGAAGATCCAGAAGTTACTAATAAAAACAAGAATAAAAACAATGTGAGTAATAATGCGGTAACAAACTGACTTGAGTGAATAAAGATATTATTAAAGAGCATTCTCAGATTACCTCAAAGATGCACAACAATAACTAGTGTTAAGGAACTTGTTCCTTTAAAGGGGTCATATGATGTTGCTAAAAAGAACATTATTTTGTGTATTTGGTGTAATGAAATGTGTTCATGCGGTTTAAGGTTAAAAAAACACATTAATTTCAACATACTGTACATTATTGTTTATCCTCTATGACCCACCTTTCTGAAACGCGTCGATTTTTACAAAGCTCATCGGTCTGAAAAAGCGACGGTGTGCTCTGATTGGCCAGCTATCAAGAGCGTTGTGATTGGCTGAATACCTCAAGCGTGTGACGGAAATGTTACGCCCCTCACCATACTGTGATGCCTTGTCCCGGCCGGAGCGACGATACATAAACATTAAAACCCATTATAAACGAGGCATTTCTTGCACCCAGTGGGGACATATTTACAGATTATAATGACTTATACTGTCTTTTTACGCATTGCGTTGCATCGCGCCGGTTCTTCAGATGTTAAAGGTTCTTTATGGAACCATTTAGACCAAAAGGTTCTTCTATTGCATCGTGAAGCACCTTTATTTTTAAGAGTTAATGGGGGCAGTAGTTATAACAGGGCATAAATAACAGACAGGTAGTTATGTAGTTGGAGAATGGAATGCAATACTAAAGGAAAGAAACCCATTAAACAACTTGCCGCAACAAGCATTCATCTGTAGCTGAAGCATTAAACTAACAAAATGACACAAATACAGTCCATTCGATGTTCTTACAGACATTTATTCACCCAAACGCATTTATACCTTACAGATAGCATTGGTATAAAACAAATAAGGTGATTACATGTGTTTTAAAGTTGACCTAACAATTTAATGTTCTCTTATTGCTTTATTTCGTCTTCACGAGTCTCCACGCCGGTCTGCCAGCGCACTGCGGGAGGAAAATACTAGTTAGCACAGCTTTACCGGGAAAGTGATCAAGTAACATTAAAATAATTCATACAAAACGATGAAGAAAAGTGTATAGATGTGTTTTAACATACCTCTGTGACTCTCATCTCCCGCTGGTCTGCTTCTGCCAGCGGTGCTGCGGCAGAGAGGTTAATACAGCTCCACTCGGGAAACTGAGATATTCTTATGGAAACTTAAACCTGGCTTTATATCGCGCAAATAACATCAGCATACAACGCATCAAGCGATAAAAGAGTCAAAAATGAAAATTAACCTACCATACTCTAGTGGTTTTGTTTTTCATCTTCACTATGAGCCTGTCACAGAGCCGTTGACGAGGAGGTGTGTGGTTGTTTTTCGCAGTTATTAGGACTACTGTTTTTAGATTTATTAAATATAGTAGGCAAATATTTTTTCAAAAAGCACTGAAAATCTAAACCTGAGAAACAATAATAAAAGTTTTACTAAAATGATTTACAATGATGCTGTTTGCTCGCTAGTATGCTGACCATCCAATCAAAGGACGAGAAAATGCTGACGTCATCGTTAGCCAGCTGATGGCCATGGTGCTGCCAACTCGAAATCTGATTGGTTAAAGCAATGGTTTCATTGCCATTGATTTTAAGCTACAGACGCTTGCACTGTTGATTCTGAAGGCCTTAAGGCCGATTTCTTTGATCCTGGCAACACGATTGCTGAAATATGTTTGGATAAAAGCTCTAATATAAACATACACTGCCGGAAGCAGTGCAACCAAGAGAAAAGCTATAAAACTGAAGAGAATAGACTATTGGAAAGTAATTTAATACACATTCATGGAAAAATAAATCAGTGATTCTGATAGTGTTTAGGCCAGCAGAGAAGGCTTTGCTGGCCCTGACGGTCCACCACTGAGCACTACTCTACACTGCTCAAAACTAGCGTGAACCACCGTGGCAAATTTTTAAATATAAAAAACTTACTTACAGTTGGTGAGTCAGAACAGCCGGCATTGTAGTATACTCTCCCAGGATCAGGAAACAGTCAAAAATGTGCTGCACACATCTGAATATATGGGTTGAAGTGTTCTGTAACAGTGTTGTAAATACAACATAACCACTGATTGCTTTGGAAGGCTAAATAAAGTAGTTTCGCTTTCACAACAAAATACAGCGCCTTCACGACATGGCAGCGTACGGATGGCAACAACAATAATACAGCGAGAATAAAAGTTATGCCTTCTTTCTTTGCGTGAACATTTTGGCAACGTTATGCAAATTTTCCCACATAGCGAAGTAGATATGTGGGGGCGTGTTTGAATGAGCCGTTTTAGGTAGGCGTGGATGACTCTTAAATTTTATAAAGAATATCTCTTGTTTTGAGACTTTAGTCTTTGCAACTTTGCAACCAAGAGCTTGTAACACTCCAAAGAGAAAAGAAAAATGAAATCGCATCATATGACCCCCTTAAAAATATATTTGATATAGTTTTTTATTGAAAAAAAATAATAAGATAAAACATACTTATTTGAAAAATTATTTGCTTGGAAAAAAAAAAACATTCAGTATGATTATGTAAATAGGTATTCCCCAGCAGTTCCTATAACAATATTTTTGTGCTCTCACAATATAGTCACACCAATAACCTAGACTTATTTGATTACTTTTTTGTCCTCTCTCAGCATCCGTACCCGTCTGAAGAACAGAAGAAACAGCTCTCCCAAGACACGGGTCTCACTATACTGCAGGTCAATAACTGGTTAGTAATCACTCTCTCATTGCATGCCATCATATTCACCTACTTAAAACAATGAGCAATCTAATTCAAAGTTAAAATGTGTGTATGTGTTTTGCATTTACATTTTTGTTCTGTATTTTTAATGGATTCAAAATACAGATTCAAATATACTCATTTGGTCTGCAGCTACTGTTGAATTCATCAAAATAACTTGTGTTTGCTCTTGCCGTCTCCTCTCAGGTTTATAAATGCCAGACGCAGAATAGTTCAGCCAATGATTGACCAATCAAATCGCTCAGGTGAAATAAAGTTATTCTGGATTTGTTGGCTGATTGTACAATCATTCTAATTGTATGGTAAATGAATATTCGTGGCTCTGTGCACTAAATAACACATATCTGTGTGTGTGTGTGTTTTTTCCTCAGGCCAGAGTGCTCCATACAGTCCAGAGGGGGCGGCTCTAGGAGGATATGGGTTAGATGTACAGTCTCATTTAGGTCTTAGGACAGCAGGTGAGAACAGCTTTCATAAGCTACACCACCAAAGCAATGCTCCGGAGTGGGCTGATATTCCTGTTGTCTGTCAATATTGGCTTTCATTCACTCTCCCTCTCTCGCTCTCTCTCTTTCTCCATTGTCAGGACTTCAGGGAATGCCGTCCCTGCCCACAGATTACCCCGGGGCCCTTCTGCCCCAACCGGGATACTCCCACGCTGGCCCATCCTTGCACCCGTACCCCGGCCCCCACACTGCCATGCTGCTCCATCCGCCACCCCACAGCCACCCCACTGAACAACTCATAGGACAAGGCCTTGACATCCATGCCCACTAACTGAGAGCAGAGCAGGGAGGGTGCGCTGAAAATGGGATGGAAGGGTACACTGTAAATTGACTTTGCAGTACCACAGCCCATCACTCTCACCAAACCTTCAGGGCATCACCGCGGTCGACACATAATGACTCTGAGAATGTCTTAAATGCACTGACCTGGCATCATAAATGTATCAAAATTATGCACTCAGCTCCCATGCAATGCCCATCTCAAATGCCTGACAGACTTGTTACATTCCTTAACCATTTCTTGCTATCTGATCTCCTCATGACAATGCTCTGAATGCACTGTATTTAATACATCTATCTACTAGTTTTTATGCAGACTGCTGCGTTTGATTAATATACCCATGTCTTCCTATGGCCTTAGGGGTGAGCTGAAGTCTCCCTTAATCTAACATTAAGGCCTTCATTGCCTTTCTTGCCTTGCCTCCGAAAACCCTCTTGAGGAGCACAAACGGAAAAACACAGCATATACCTCCTCCGTCAGGACCCAACAGGTCAGAAATTCCTGAAATAGTCTTCTGAGATGAACAATTGCACCAAATCCTTACAACATAACTGCTGAACATGGTTAATGCAATGGAAGGGTGAAGCTCATGAAACCATGTCACGCTTCACCCCAAAATCAAAAGACATTTTGCACAAGAAACCTATTATTAGAAGAGAATTAGGAATCATTTTGCATTGCGATCTCGTTTCTATAAATTACATTTTCCACAAAAATCTCATTGCTGTAATGCATCTGGATGTGTGTTTTTTGTTAAATTCCTATTATTCTTAATAGTAATTCTCATGTTTCCCATATTACAGTAATACAGTAAAAAACTGGTTTTCTTGGAAGAAAAATATCAGTCTTATTTTGATTTTGGGGTGAAACAGATAGCACAGACGTATTCCTGGGAGATTTTTTGAGATTCACCTGTAAAATGTCAAAGAGCCAAGTGTCTCTGTCTTCCTAGCTGAGGGCCACATACATTTCAAGTCAGTCTCACTTTTAGTTTAACACATTATTTAATAGAATTTTTATGTTATTTTTTTTTGTATTTATCTAACTATGGCTACTCCAAAACTTTAAAGTTACAATAATCCGAGTGCCACGTTTTTGAAATATCTCGATTTGATAAAGAAGTGAATATGTTCTTCAGTTCTTTGAAGTTTATGTGAATGTTTACCTGCTGAGGTCCCGACAGGCACATTTTTGGTTTGCTCTAAAGGACCCGACTCACATTACCATCAGTATTTCACCCAATTCCATCACACGAATGAATACCAAAATATCTGACGATACTTTCTGGAGATTTGTTTGATTTCAATCTTGGAAACCTGAGCTCTTTTTTTGTCATTCCCCTGTCTGCATTAAAACATGTTATGTGACTGTTGATATATTGATATTTCTGTTGATATACAACATATTAAGTTCAAGCATTGACACAATGTTTCTTTTGGCCATTTAAACATTTTAGGAATTTAAAGTCAGTTTAACTAATGACCAATGCATATTTAATTAGACACATTTCTCAATCCATAAATATTTATAAAGCACAACAAACCCACCCGACAAATGGAAAAGTGAGATTTTCCTGGCGAAAAAAAATGTATCTAGTCATTAATAATTGTTTGACCTAAAATTAAATGAAACAATTAGAGACTAAAAAGAGAGGACATTTGAATTTGAGAGAAGCAACATTTCAAGTAATTTAACAAAATCACCAGTTTATTTGTTGTTGTTTTTTGGCATTTTGGGGGCAATTTTTATCTATTGTATCTCTTTGTTTAAAACGTATAAAAAATTATCTGCAGACAAAATAAAATAAATAAAAGTTTCTACATGTGGGTTGGCTACTTGTCATCACAAATCTCTGCCAGCGTGTTTTTCATGCATCAGTGCTTTTCTGGCTCCATGTTCACCCCCATACAGATTCAGCCTGCAGCAGGGGTCAGAGTTCACCGAAGGGTTAACAGGAAGAGGCCTATCTCTCTGACCCCTTAAGGTCACCCAAATGCCTCCACTTTAATTTTTTTCCCTAAATTTTCTTGACCAGCATAGCTTTTCTTCTCCTTTTGCTTTGTATTATATCTTTTAAATTTAGATTATTTAACGTTTTATCCGTTAAGTAGGAAATACACTGATTTTGCTCAATTTAAGCTTGATAAGAAACATTGGCTTTCTTCATGTTTTTAATTCTGATATTCATTTGCAAGGCTAGAATCTGTTCTGATTTAACTCATGGAAAAAGCAGATTGAAAATACAAGCCTATTTTTTTTTTATTATGATTATTATTTCACCGATAAAAAAATTACTTGATCATTGGATGTACTCACTGGTTTCACCAGTGCATTAATTATTCTTAAAATGAACCTGAACTTGTATCAATTTGTATCAATTCCAAAATCTTAAAATAGCTTGTCACATTTTCTGTTATAGTATAATTCTGAATATATTACAATATTGTTCAGTGTAATGATAAATAAAAATGGTCTAAAATAAATACTCATTTGGTAGATTTTTGCCACTATTATTGTTTTGAGCGTAAACCTTACTAATTTTTGCTATCAAAATATATTTGTCAATGGGGTAAGACTTCTTTGACAAAATTAACAAAACATGATGTCTAAATGTCAATTTTGTATATTTTGAATTTTAAGGATGTTCCAAAATTATATGGGAAATCAAGACAATGCTGATTAACAAAATCATATCTTAAAATTTATAATATATTGTTGTTTCTTATGTTGGTAATGAATGATCACTATTGTCATATAATGTCACGCAATTTAGATGGAGCACAATAAAGCAGCTCCACTTTATAATTATACGTCACTGTTCACAGCACAATATCAGCAAAATTGCTGTGAACAAGCTGCTGCAAATGATACATGCATTTTGGGTCTGTGACTGAAGAGAAGTGTGAAAGTGTGTGTGAGACAGAAAGGAAAAATCCAGGCAGGTTGTTAATGATCCATCCGTTGGTTTAATGTAGAGAATAATTGGTTTGAAAGTGTTGGGGTGCATTTTGCCAACGGCACTTCTCTATTTATCTCCATTAACTGCAACTTCGTTATAGCTCACAGTCACACTCCTTACAAAGCTGTCAATCAAAGCATCACAAATTCAGAATGTGTGTATTCGAAAGCCAGCTCCTCTTTGTTGCTGTCTTTAGTCTTTAAATAGCTCAGGCTTTAACCATCTGTGTATTCAGCGACACACAAGAGGAAGTCATATATCTCATTTATGCCCTGTGCTGGATGCAGTTTCACTACATCTGCACATGAGTGAAAAATGCTAAATTGTTTATTTCTAAATGATGACTTAAGAGTTTTGGATGTTGTTGTGGCTGAAATATAGCCTTAATAGACTGTAGTATTTAAAGTTAGACTGAGAGCAAGATGTCTGAATAGCCTACATAATAGGGCTTGTAATCTTGTTCCTCTAGGCTTATGTTGGCTGTTTATATATGGATTATTCTATATAAACAAGCATTTTTAAGAATGTATTAACAAATATGTGTCTCTGTGTGAGTGTGTTTATGTGCACCATTCACCATTGTGCCAGGTGATAAGAAAGAATTTCATCAGTTCTAGTGGCGGGATACACAGCACTCCCACTCAGTGGCCCCCGCTAGGGGGGGAAAGTTGTACATTCTTAGTGCCCACGCACTTTGTCCCCCCCGCCCCGAGATCTTTTTTGTTAGTATTAACAGTGTTAGTAGTATGTATATAAATTATCCCAATTATCTACGAACAAGATTTACAAATAAAACAAAAGACGGCCTTATTCTGCTTCTCCGTAAAATTATTTTAAGTTTGTTTCGCTTTCAACAAGAAACCTGTTGTCACACATGCGCGGCCCTACATTGAGCAGAGCCGGGGGATTAAAGTGAGAGACCGGCCGTCGGGCTAGAGTGAGCTGAGGTGGCGGGCTTGAGAACGGCGCGGCCGTCGGATTCGAAGAAGGAGCCACAGTGCAAAAGTTGTTGTATTTCCTCAGCAACCATCACGGATCAGCTCCAGTCATGACGAAGCGGATATCGTCCTCTTTTGGAAGGTAAGGTAACAAAGTAGTTTCGCTTTCACAATGTATCACACAGCGCCTTCACGACATGGCGGCGGCAACAAACAATACTACAGCGAGAATAAAAGATACACCTTCTTTCTTTGCGTGAACATTTGGGCGCGTTAAGCAAATCTTCCCACATAGTGACATAGACATGTGGGGGCATGTTAGAACAATCCCGTTTTAAGTTATGTTGTGTCGGACTCTTAACTTTTAAAAGAATATCTCTTTGGATTTGAGATTTTAGTCTTTGCAATTTTACAGATCTTATTTATGCACCAAGGGCTTGTAACACTCCGAAGAGAAAGGACAAATTTAAATCGCATCAATATGACCCCTTTAAAAAAAAAATACAAATATGAAAAGAATAGCCTTTTTGAAGCCCAAAGTGGGCGGAGCGGGCCGTCGCCATCTTGGCCATCTTGAAGCTAAAGGTTTTTGGGTTAAGGTTCATAATGTAGAACAGTTTTAATGTGTATGTGAATTAATCTGTATGTGCACAGGTAGCTTGCAAACAAGGAATACAGCTGTTAAGCTAAGGGTGTGTTAGGTTGTAGGGTTAGGGTTAGGGTTAGGGTTAGGCCCCAGTGAAGCATTTCTATTAATATAACTGATTATGTATTCAAACTCATTCCATATCAGCAGAATAGTGTGGTACAGAAAGTCTAAGCCATAAACAGGTTCGAATGAATTTGTTAACATGGTTCCTGACAAAACACATACCGTTACATATGTCACTTTTCGGAGTAAACCTACCTGCAGTTTCTCTCACCCTCCTGGCTATCTGCTATGGTTTCATCTTTGCTTCCTTCCCATGAACATTTATCATCTCTTGATGTTAACAATGCTACTGATACTTTATGCTACACTATTACATCTTGTTTAGACAGTGTCTGCTCCTTGTCTTCCAGGCCAGCTCGTACCACCTCTTTTGCCCCTTGGCTATCTGATGTTCTCCGTGAGTATCGTTCTAAGCTCAGAGCTGCAGAAAGAGTATGGCACAAATCACAAATCCTACTGACCTTAATGTATATCGATCACTCCTCTCTTCATTCTCTGTTAATGTCTCCACTGCTAAAAGGACATACTATCATAACAAAATGAACAATTCATCTAACACTTGAATGCTCTTTAAAACATTTTCCTTCCTCCTTTGTCCTCCTGCTCCCCCTCCTTCATCAACTCTTAACAGCTGACGACTTTGCCACATTCTCCATTAATAAAATTACAAACCTCAGTGCACAATTTGCCACACCACAAACTGTCAAACACATCTTACGAGCAAACATACACTCGTTTTCATCCCCCCTTTTTTGTTTTCCCCCCCCCCTCCACCTCCACTCTCTGAGACAGAAGTCTCTAAACTCATCCTTTCCAATCATTCTACTACTTGTCCGCTTTATCCTATTCCATCTCATCTCCTTCAGCCATTTCTCCTGCCGTTGTACCTGCACATCGTTAACACATCCCTTCACACAGGTGAGTTTCCCTCAACATTTAAACAGGCTCATATAACCACACTTCTTAATAAACCCACTCTTAACCCAACTCTTTTAAAGAACTACAGACCGTTTCCCTTCTACCTTTCATTGCAAAAAACGCTTGAAAGAGTTGTGTTCAACCAAGTCTCTGCCTTTCTCACACAGAACAACCTCCTGGACAGCAACCAATCTGGCTTCAGAAGTGGACATTAAACCGAGACTGCCTTGCTCTCAGTTGTTGAAGCCCTAAGACTGGCAAGAGCGGCCTCCAAATCTTCTATACTTTATTTTGCTGGATCTATCTGCTGCTTTTGATACGGTGAACCACCAGATTCTCCTGTCAACCCTATTGGCAAAGGGCATCTCAGTAACCGCACTCCTGTGGTTTGAGTCTTACCTCTCAGATATGTCCTTAAAGGTATCTTGGAGAGGTGAGGTGTTCAAGTCACAACATCTAACTACTGGGGGGCCTCTGGGCTCAGTTCTTGGACCACTTCTATTCTCTGTTTACATGGCATCACTAGGTTCTGTCATTCAGAAACATGGCTTTTCATATCACTGCTATGCTGATGACACTCAACTCTACCTCTCATTCCATCCTGATGATCCGACGATAGCTGCTCGCATCTTAGCATGTCTAACAGACATCTCTTGTTGGATGACGGACCATCACCTACAACTCAACCTGGCTAAGACAGAACTACTTGTGGTTTCAACAAACCCATCACTATATCAAAATTTCACCATCCAGTTAAGCTCATCAACCACAACTCCTTCAAAAACAGCCAGAAACCATGGAGTTATAATTGATGATCAGCTTACTTTCTCAGACCACATTACTAAAACTGCCCTGGTCCTGCAGATTTGCTTTATACAATATTAGGAAGATCAGGCCCTTTCTTTCGGAGCATGCAACGCAACTCCTTGTTCAAGCTCGTGTTCTGTCTAGGATGGACTATTGCAATGCTCTCTTGGCGGGTCTTCCAGCCAGTTCTATCTAACTTTTACAATTAATCCAGAATGCGGCAGCAATATTAATTTTTAATGAGCCGAAAAGAACGCATGTCATGCCTCTGTTCATCAATTTGCACTGGCTACAGGTAGCTGCTCGCATTAAATTCAAGGCATTGATGTTTTCCTACAAAACCACCACTGGTTCTGCACATATTTACCTAAATTCATTACTTCAGAGTTATGTGCCCTCTAGAAGCTTGCGTTCTGCAAGTGAACGGCGTATTATTGTGCCATCTCAAAGAGGCACAAAATCACTTTCACAGACTTTTTCATTAACTGTTCCCTTTTGGTGGAATTACCTGCCCAAATCAATCCGAGCAGCTGAGTCCTTAATCATCTTCAAGAAACGACTAAAAACACATCTGTTCCAGCTTTATTTGACCGCTCCCTAACTCTAGCACTTTCTATTCTATTTTAATTATACTTAGCTATATTTAATCCTTTTAAATTAATTAAACAAAAAAACACTAGCTTTCTAGTTTTTCTATTCTATCTACTTGTTTTCCTCCTGTGTGTGTGTGTGGGTGTGTGTGTGTAATATATATATATATTGTGTATATATATATATATCGTATAATATCTATATATAATATACCGTGGGTACGGAAAGTATTCAGACCCCCTTACATTTTTCACTCTTTTGTTATATTGCAGCCATTTGCTAAAATCATTTTTAAGTTTTTTTTTTCCTCATTAATGTACACAAGCACCCCATATTGACAGAACACACAGAATTGTTGAATTGTTGAGATTTATTAAAAAAGAAAAACTGATATCACATGGTCCTAAGTATTTCAGACCCTTTGCTCAGTATTTCGTAGACGCACCCTTTTGATCTAATACAGCCATGAGTCCTTTTTGGGAAAGATGCAACAAGTTTTTCACACCTGGATTTGGGATCCTCTGCCATTCCTCCTTGCAGATCCTCTCCAGTTCTGTCATGTTGGATGGTAAACGTTGGTGGACAGAGCCATTTTTAGGTCTCTCCAGAGATTCTCAATTGGGTTTAAGTCAGGGCTCTGGCAGGGGCATTTAAGAACAGTCACAGAGTTGTTGTGAATCCACTCCTTCATTATTTTAGCTGTGTGCTTAGGGTAATTGTCTTGTTGGAAGGTAAACTTTTGGCCCAGTCTGAGGTCCTGAGCAATCTGGAGAAGGTTTTCGTCCAGGATACTCCTTGTACTTGGCCGCATTCATCTTTCCCCTCGATTGCAACCAGTCGTCCTGTCCCTGCATCTGAAAAACACCCCCACAGCATGACGCTGCCACCACCATGCTTCACTGTTGGGACTGTATTGGACAGGTGATGAGCATTGCCTGGTTTTCTCCACACATACCGCTTCGAATTAAGGCCAAAAAGTCCTATCTTGGTATCATCAGACCAGAGAATCTTATTCAGGTGTTTTTGAACAAACTCCATGCAGGCTTTCATGTGTCTTGCACTGAGGAGAGGCTCCCGTCGGGCCACTCTGCCATAAAGCCCGACTGGTGGAGGGCTGCAGTGATGGTTAACTTTCTACAACTTTCTCCCATCTCCCGACTGCTTCTCTGGCGCTCAGCCACAGTGATCTTTGGGTTCTTCTTTACCTCTCTCACCAATGCTCTTCTCCCCCGATTGCTCAGTTTGGCCAGACGGCCAGCTCTTAGGAATGGTTCTGGTCGTCCCAAACGTCTTCCGTTTAATGATTATGGAGGCCACTGTGCTCTTAGTAACCTTAAGTGCAGCAGAAATTTTTTTTTGTAACCTTGGCCAGATCTGTGCTTTGCCACAGTTCTGTCTCTGAGCTCTTCCGGCAGTTCCTTTGACCTCATGATTCTCATTTTGCTCTGACATGCACTGTGAGCTGTAAGGTCTTATATAGACAGTTGTGTGGCTTTCCTAATCAAGTCCAATCAGTATAATCAAACACAGCTGGACTCAATGAAGGTGTAGAACCATCTCAAGGATGATCAGGATAAATGGACAGCACTTGAGTTAAATATATGAGTTTCACAGCAAAGGGTCTGAATACTTAGGGCCATGTAATATTTCAGTTTTTCTTTTTTAATAAAATCTGCAAAAATGTCAACAATTCTGTTTTTTTCTGTCAATATGGGGTGCTGTGTGTACTTAATGAGGAAAAAAAATTAACTTAACTGATTTTAGCAAATGGCCGCAATATAACAAAGAGTGAAAAATTTAAGGTGGTCTGAATATTTTCCGTACCCACTGTATATATATATGTGTGTATATATATGTGTATATATATAGATATATAACTATATATATAAAAAAAAACCACCCCTTGCTACGTGTACTGCGTAAGGCTAACCGAGACTTGTCCATTTGCGCTTATATATTGTTGCTCTTTTGTTAGTTTTGATTGCTTCTATTGTCATCATTTGTAAGTCGTTTTGGATAAAAGTGTTTGCTAAATGACTAAATGTAAATGCAATGTTACTGATTCCTAATGGTCAAAAGCAATAGCAAAAATAATAGGTCTTATTAAATTGCAGACAAAGATTTTGAATAGCTCGACTGGCTTGTACACTATATTGCCAAAAATATTGGGACATTTAACCTTGCCTTATACACAGAGGCATTGTTGTGTAAGAATATGAAAATGGTCCTGTTCAAACTATTGGTATCAAATTAGAAGCACACAATTCCCTAAAATATCATTATATGCTTAAACATTAAAATTTGTACTCGTGGAAATTACTAAAGTAGTCAAACCTGTTCATTAGAAGGGGGTGTGCCAATACTTTGGGCAATATAGTGTATGTTTGCTTCGGTAGGGGGCCCAACCTCATATTCTTACATTGGGCCCAAAATTGCTAGAGAAGTTTACTTGCCCGACCGTACACTAATCTGATTAAAACATATAATTAGGGAAGCACCGAAATTTCGGCAAGAATGATTCTGGTTTTATTACATTGGTGTAAACGGCAACTGATAATGGATAAACAACAGTAACAACAAGGTCACGCCACTTGAAGCTCACACAGCCTATCTATTAGAGAATCTCGCGGAGAAAATAAAACAACTGAACACAACTGCACACAACAAACATAAAAATGTCACTTGGATCTTATATTTATTACAGCCTAGTTAAGCAATGACACGACCAAGAGAGTGAAGTTTTCCCTGAAAACCACGATTGCAAAATTGACATTTTATACAAGAGTTAAAACGAGTAGTTAATATACATTTTAGTTCAATATTTGAATTTAGGATATACTGTCAACGTTGACTGTTTTTGCTCGATTTGGTTAATGAAAATAGTTCCAAACAAAGATCATAGCAGAACAGTCGCGCATCTCTGAACAACACACAGCGGTGTTTCGTTTCTGAATGATTTGTGTTTTTGAATGTTGAATCATTTGAGTCAATGATCCAGTGGCCATTCATAAAGACAGGCGCTTGCTTCATTCTTGAATGAATCAACCGTCTGAACGAATCGTTTGAAGGCATGCTTCAATGACTCATTAAGACAGTCCCTTGCTGCCACCTACTGGTGGTTTACTTTCATAGTAGCTTATCTTTGCATTTTTTCCAACATTTCAAATTTGTATATCTAAAAAAATAACTATTTTTAAACACCAAGCTCACAACATTGTTTATGCTGTTATAGTGTTGCAGTCTAAATGCATTCTTGCTATATTTCAGCTACATTGAACTGTCTGTGTAAATGCATCTGAATGCCACTCCAGTCACTTCTGTTTCTTCTGCAGTGGAAAGATCGTTTTTGTTCATACTGATTTAATTTGATTGGTAACAGCCCTATATTGCCTTTTTATATTAAGTGAAATTATTAACAAAATGTAAGGCTTTGATTTGGAAAGAATTGGTTAAGAATTGGAAAAATGCCCTTTAAATAGGCCAAAAATGACCTGGAAATCTATTTAAATACAATTTTGTATGCAGTATTAAGTCATATAAAACTTAATTTCCCAACAACAAAATTGTGGCCAGTGAAAATGCTGAGTGGCGAGCTTTTTGGTAAAAAAAAACCCACAGAAAAACATGTACAATACTTCTCCCTAGTGGTCACGATGAACGGCAGCAGATTCATAGGAGGCCTACATAAGTAGATTGGAAGAGGAAATATGACTGCATTCAAACCGATTCAAGACAATCAGTCACAAAACAGAGAAATGTCATTAGTCCAACAAGATGGACAAAATAAAACAAAAAATAATCTTCCAACATGGTCATTCAATTGAAAGTTAATTTATTAAATATAAAGCAATATTCTGTATATAGAAAATGTGTTGTGAGATAAGTGCACGAGTAATTCATGGTGAAAAATGAAACCTATTTTTAGAAACTACTTACAGCAGTTTAAATTCAATTCATATTCACTTAAAAGGCATTCTTAATTTAATTTTGCATAACCCTGCTACAGTGGTTGCTAGAAGTGCTGCATACTGGCCCCTGTCAAGCAAAGTACAGCATGTATTTGAAAATGATATGATAAAAATACGATATTTTTAATTTAGATAATTCTGAAGAAAATGTGAGTGCTAATGCAACAGCCACAACCATGATGTTAGGGTATTGTGGATGGTTGCCGGGGTGTTTTTCCCCCCACTCATTTTATCATCTAACGAGTGAAAATCAGAAATCTGATTGCTTAGAGAAATGACAGCATGAATTCTTATTAAGAATTGCATGATTTGAGGTGAAATTTAAATTTGAGTAACAGGCTTCGCCTTCACAAGCATCTCTATTAAGTTCAAAGTTAACCATTTCCTCATTCTAGTTATCTTCTTTCCAGCTTAATCCATCACCTCCCACTTTATCTTCTGTTTTAGAACTGGTGAGGTGCAATGTCTCTTTAGACTGTATTTGTCGTCCCTCCTCTTCTTCCTTTACCGCCTCTAACTCTTCATCCAAACCCTGGAGAGTTTCTTGCAAGTTAGAGGAGGCTGGCATGACGTCAGTCAGACCGCTGGACTCTGTGCTCGCATTCAAAGAGTTCTGTTCATCTGATGTTTTACGGCTTCCATCTGCTGGCCCGTGTCTCCTGATGGTCCTTCGATTTCTGCTGCGGCGTGATTGGTTGCAGTGCAGTGTGCGTCTGCGGTGCCATTGGCTGAGAGATCTGTGTGCTTCTGCGCTAAGTTGCCGCTTCGCTAGACGAGGCCGGAAGCTGCTGATGTAAAAAAGGGCAGCGTAGAGAGACGTAAGGTAGTACCCACCTGAGAGAAAGACCGAAAGACAGTATGCACGTTCGCAAGGCTACCACGTGTGTGTCCTATTGAACGGCGATAAGTTTGGGTGAAAGATCATCGGTTGGGTAAAGCAGAGGCAACTAGGTGTAACGGTTACAACCCTTCCTTTGACCATTTTCGCACTTGACGGGCCGGGGTCTTTGGTGGGTTGGGAGGTGAGGATGGGTGTTCTGGTCGTTCTGGTATGTTGTGGTGTGTCGTTAATTAGGGGGGGGCTTCGAACACACAGGGGAGGTGGGGTGGGAGTATTGGTCGCTAAAGGAGTGACTTCTTCAAGCAACAAATAGATATCAAACAATTATCTTTGTAAATGTTTTGAAAATTCTTTAAGCATTTAGCCTTTTTCAAATCCCTATGATTTTCTTTCAGTATGCGCATTCAGTATTTTGGTGCAAATTTAAAAAGTTTTACACAATAAAATTGTGATTTTTTTAACAGTCATCTGAATGGTGGATGCTCATGTCCAAACAGAAACATATAAATGAAAAACTAAATTTAAAGAGGCCTTTATAACACACTTCAGGGTAGTTTCAAATAAAGGGCTTGAGACATAGAAGGGGTCCTGCCATTGAGATGAGGCTTGTGGACTTGGGGGCATTGTAGTGTCTTCGTCTGCACCTGTTAGGGTGGGATCCGGTGTTCTTTGGGTCCAGCAAACGTCATTGATTCCAAAGCTGACATGTTTGTAACTTAGTAGGGTTGCTTGGTGGAAAGATCACAGTGTTTGCCTTACACCATGGCCTTAGCAAGTGATGGTCACTGCAGTATTTGGGAAGGGTCGTGGCCTAATGTTAGAGAGTCGGACTCATAACCCAAGGTTGTGGGTTCGAAGTCTCTGTACCGGCAGGGATTGTAGTTGGGGGAACTGAATGTACAGCACTCTCTTCCACCTTAAATACCACAACTGAGGTGCCCTTGAGAAAGGCACCGAACCCCCAACTGCTCCCCCGGGCGCGGCGAGCGCATAAATGGCTGCCCACTGCTCCGGTTGTGTGTTCACGGTTTGTGTGTGTTCAGTGCTGTGTGTGTGCATTTTGGATGGGTAAATGCAGAGCACTACTTCTGAGTATGGGTCACCATACTTGGCCACAAAGTCACTGGGGGGGGGGGGTGATCTTGAGGCTGTGGGTCGCGGGGGTGTTTGTCACTGTAGAGTAGACTAAGCGTAGGCTGTGAAAACGTGAAATTCGAAGTTATACTTAGTGTTTGAGCAAAAAAAAATTCAATTATTATTCAAATGTAAAATCATACTTTCAGTTAGGGTGAGAAAAGCTGTTGGCTTGGTCTTTTCTGAGCCACACGAGGTCGCATCGAGCAAAATATTAGCTATGGGGGCACCGTAATTCAAAGCATAATAACGGACTTCTGGGTGAAAAAATCGTGTTGTGGCCTAGGGGAGGGGTGTTTAAAAAATTTTTTTATAAACCAATTATAATTAAGTTGCTTGAACAACTATAAACAAAACAGCATCAGGTATGTATGCATAGTTTAATACAAAGAGCCGAAAACCAATCACACGGAGTACATTTTTCATTTAAAAACATGAGTTGCAGTGGGATGGGGAAAACCCGCCATAAAGTCTCGATTATATGTTTTTTTCAAAGTTAAACTTGTTTTAATTTTACATGGCTTTCTAAACACTTTTGTGCGAGACGCGAGTGTAACAGTGATAGATGTCCCTCTAGAAAACGCACAAAATATGTGTTCTGTGTGAACAGCTTGGTTTCAGTTTTGATGTAAGCAAGATCTTCTCCGCATTGATGTTCGCTTTTCTGCAATATTTTTAATGAACAATGCAGCAGCGCCGCATCTAGTGGCTTCAACTGGATAGGCTAACAAAAACATTATAATGCAAAGACACTTACATTGTCATCGCATCTCGTGCGCCACTGATAAGGCTGCCTAATGCACAACTAAAATGCAACGTTTTTGCATTCGAATGTGGATTTTTATTTTAAATTCGACGAATATTCGAAATTCTATTTTTTTTGACAGCCCTATAAACCACAGCAGTACAGCAAATACTTCATTTATGGGTTTGAATGTGTGTGTACCCCCTACCCTCTCCTTGTAGTAGCATGGGGTCTAGCAGCTCCATCATATAGTCAGTGTCAACCTGAAGTGTAGCTACATCACTACGCAGCAACACCCATGTCAGGCATGGCAGGAAGTCATCTGCCCCGAAGACCGTACCTAACATGAAACATAAATCTACACCTTAATGACGGAGGTTTTTAGATGTTTTAAGTGCTTAAAAATGGCTCTGTGTGTAAATGTTCGGAATTGTTGGTTATTCTGTACAGGACAAATCAAAATTATTAGAGCACCAGTATTTCCACCAGCTAAAATGGTTTTAAGTCAGTAAAGTCAGCATTTTTTGCTGTAGTGTGTCAGTAGGAAACACAGAGATCTGATCTGATCTGATCATCCGGTCTGTCTGGAATGGCATGAAGAAACAGAACAAATTGAGACAGACTCAATCCAGAAGAACTGTGGCAATGTCTCCAAGATGCTTCAAGAATCTTACCTGCAAAGCTACTGAAAAACTATGCGCAAGTGCACCGAGGGCAAAAGCTGCTTTAAACGCAAATGATGGTCATGCCAAATGTTGATTTATTTTTAGTTATAATGCAACGACACTTACATTGTCATCGCATCTCGTGCGCCACTGATAAGGCTGCCTGACGCACAACTAAAAAATACGTTTTTGCATTCGAATGTGGATTTTTATTTTAAATTCGACGAATATTGGAAATTCTATTTATTTTAGTTAATAGAAGTTAATTGATAAAGAAAATCTATTTATGACAGCATCCTCATTTTAAAGCATTTTTACACACGTGCCTAAAACTTTAACAGTACTGTACTTGGCGGTAGTTTTTCTTGAAGCCTTGGAGACTTGCCGACATTCTTCTGTTGATTCTGTCTCAGTTGGTTCTGTTTCTTCATGTCATTCCAGACAGACTGGATATGATCAGATCAGATCTCTTTGTGGATCACGTCTGCTGTCAGAGACAAGTTCGACCGAATATATCGAGAATCGTTTCTTTCGGACACGTTCGACATACCGAGAACCGTTTCTTTCGGACACGTTCTACATACTGAGAACCGTTTCTTTCGGACACGTTCGACATACCGAGAACCGTTTCTTTCGGACACGTTCTACATACTGAGAACCGTTTCTTTCGGACACGTTCTACATACTGAGAACCGTTTCTTTCGGACACGTTCTACATACTGAGAACCGTTTCTTTCGGACACGTTCGACATACCGAGAACCGTTTCTTTCGGACACATTCGACATACTGAGAACCGTTTCTTTCGGACACGTTCTACATACTGAGAACCGTTTCTTTCGGACACGTTCTACATACTGAGAACCGTTTCTTTCGGACAAGTTCGACATACTGAGAACAGTTTCTTTCGGACACGTTCGACATACCGAGAACCGTTTCTTTCGGACACGTTCGACATACTGAGAACCGTTTCTTTCGGACACGTTCTACATACTGAGAACCGTTTCTTTCGGACACGTTCTACATACTGAGAACCGTTTCTTTCGGACACGTTCTACATACTGAGAACCGTTTCTTTCGGACACGTTCTACATACTGAGAACCGTTTCTTTCGGACACGTTCTACATACTGAGAACCGTTTCTTTCGGACACGTTCTACATACTGAGAACCGTTTCTTTCGGACACGTTCGACATACTGAGAACCGTTTCTTTCGGACAAGTTCTACATACCGAGAACCGTTTCTTTCGGACACGTTCGACATACTGAGAACCGTTTCTTTCGGACCCGTTCTACATACTGAGAACCGTTTCTTTCGGACACGTTCTACATACTGAGAACCGTTTCTTTCGGACACGTTCTACATACTGAGAACCGTTTCTTTCGGACACGTTCTACATACTGAGAACCGTTTCTTTCGGACACGTTCTACATACTGAGAACCGTTTCTTTCGGACACGTTCTACATACTGAGAACCGTTTCTTTCGGACACGTTCTACATACTGAGAACCGTTTCTTTCGGACACGTTCTACATACTGAGAACCGTTTCTTTCGGACACGTTCTACATACTGAGAACCGTTTCTTTCGGACACGTTCTACATACTGAGAACCGTTTCTTTCGGACACGTTCTACATACTGAGAACCGTTTCTTTCGGACACGTTCTACATACTGAGAACCGTTTCTTTCGGACACGTTCTACATACTGAGAACCGTTTCTTTCGGACAAGTTCGACATATCGAGAATCGTTTCTTTCGGACACGTTCGACATACTGAGAACCGATGAGTTGGAAATACTGAGCATGCGTGAAGCTAAACTGATGCTATGCTAATATTAATGAACTATACTATGAACGCGAGTGAACCGAGGACTTGAATGAGCAGGCAAATTTGACGCTTGAATGAAGTTTATTTAATAACAGATCAAGCTTACTGGAAAATGCAAACGCAAGTAGTTATATTAAACAACATTTTAACATGATGAACATGCAAAACATAGAAATTAATTTTACTATTTACTATTGTGTATGCACGTTATATTTTAAGCTTTATGAGCTGGATTTCTGTACGGTTACGGTTCTTTTACGGTTTCTGTAAAAAGTTGATGAAGACCACACTTTTTTTATTTTCATATCTTTAAGACATCCACGTTTGCACAACAGTGCCAGTTTGGTGCTTTTGCAAAACGTAAATGAAAGAAACTTATCCAAGATGATGATGATGATGGTTATTACTATTTATCTTAAGTAATGATTACAAATTACCTTATTTTTATGTGTTTGAATGTATTTTAATTTGCCAGGAAAATAGAATTGACGTCTTCTTCGCGGGGAAGGACGTAAAGAACGGTGAATCTCGTGTTTGGTCTCGAACCGGTTCATCTATACAGCAAGTCTCGAAAGGCACTGGTTCGCGGCGGAAAAGTGCAATCCGACTTCCATCGCACTAACTGTACGACATAGGATCACCGTTTAGGAGCCACGATCACAGAAATCGCCACAATGGCTATCTTTCGTCTGGGACAGCCAAAAATTCTTGGTCTTGCTAAGCCAGACACCGTCTATGAGAGTTCCCTGACACACAGTCATTACGGTCTGCAGGGGGCCTTCTCTGCTAATAATTTCCTGTTTTAGAGGGTTTTGCGGTTGCACTTTGAGTAAACCACAAGAAATAATAATCGAACTGTGCCAAAAATCTAAATATAGATGTGCGCCACCTACTTTTCAATCCAAGTGAGTGTCTCTTTAGAAGGCCAGGTTTGTAATAATAGAGCATCAATTTTACCTTAAAGGGGTGGTTGACTTGCGATGTTCACATATTTTAACGTTCAGTTAGTGTGCTACATGTTCTGTTTAAGCATACACAATATCAAGTTTACGAAGCTGAAATTTCCATGTCTAACGCGAGGTATCGGTCCTTGTAAAATTCTGGCGGTTTAAGATGCCGACAAAAAGGCTCGGTAGGTGACGACAACGATTACTTTTCCCGGGTTTGTGACACACAACCAGATCAACCACCCATCCCTCGTGAGAAAGGCACGCAAAGGTGGCGAGGCCAGGAGCTTTAGAGAAGATGACTCGAAACTAGGGGTGCACGGTAAAAATCTTTTTCATATATGACAATTACGCGCTTCTGTCTCTAACAATTCAAGTGGATTCACAGTTTCAAAAATCAATGTTCTATAAAGCATGCGGTTCTTAATACTGTTCCTTCAGCGTCCCCGCCTGCTTGGTCATCTTTTCCTCCTCTTTCTTCTCTCACTTCAGATCACCAGTCGCCGCTGCTGTTTCATTTATACACTTATTTTCAATAGCTATGAGAAGCGGTAAACAGTGACACGCGTGCAGTTCGCTGAAAGCTTTATGCAGGATAAAACCGCTAGTATTTAAAAGTCTGAACATAGGCATAGCATTAACTACGACGCGCTATTCTCGAAGTATGAGAGAACAACAAACAAAAAAACATAGGCCTGCCATTAAAAGCCGTGCTTGCACAGGTTCTGTACGATACTTTTCAATAATATCCTCTGCTTCTCAATCTGGCTCAAATTGATAAGCGATATTAACGACGCCATTGTTTATAATACAACGGGAGCACATGCCGCTGAGGTGAGGGCGGGACGTTTAGACACGCACTAGAATCAGTTTAGCCAATCACAACACACTGGACCATCTAACCAATCAGAGCCCATCGCCTATATCTGAGGGCGGGGCTTCATAAAAACAGGAAAAGATCAACCTGTTTTCTCAGAAAGGGACATAGCTGGGGAATAAATGGAAAATTATTGTAAAAATAAGTGTTTTTTTTTTTTTAAACGTAGCATTAACACATGTTAGACTGCACCCATAAACACAATCAAGCCTAGAAAAAAAACAGTGAACCACCCCTTATAAGATATGAAGCTGATCGGCTCTCTCTATCTGGCATTGTTTCTTTCTCTCATGCATGAAATACAAACACTACACAAAAACGTACAAAAATTCACTTCAGAATGAGATTGGTCAAAGCACACAGACACACTAATAGAAGTGCGTTCATTGGGATCATCTACATTCAACCTAATAAAGCAGCTTTCTGCCTACAAAAGTGTGTATGTGAGTATTTCTGTGCCAGCATCACAGCAGAAGAAACCTATTACAAGTAACTCAAAAGACAACAACAACATCACTGACAGAACCCATGAGGCCTAACACCATAATATAGACTCCAATTACGCCTTCTAACAGATCACACAATCAAGCGGTCCTTGTGCTCGTCTTTGAACGGTTCTGTCTTAAATCCCAGCCGCAGCTGGTTCTGCAGCACTGTGGCACCCCGTCGCCAATTAAGACCCAAAGCAAACGACAGAATCTGCCTTTTACGAGCTGTGATTTGCGTCCTGACCTTTTTCCAGCTTTGCCATCCATAATCACAACAACAACTTTAAACAGACTCAACAGATCTTTCATGTGCCGTTTTACAGCTTTTTTTTACAGTGATGGAGAGGAAAATCCCATAATGCGGGTTCTTCTGTTTTGATGAGCTGATGTTTGATGGGAAAATATGCCGTGGCGATCGAGTTCACTTGTGTCTGATGTGGCTCGAGCGTATTTGCTACTCTAATGGGTTGGATTTTAAACTGCTGTAACACATATGTACGTTGTGGCTGCTGTACGCGCATCTGGATTTGACGAGAAACCTGGGAACTTGCTGGAAAGTGCCACGATGTTGCTAACACCAAGAACCTCATGTGCCTTGTGGGTATTCTGTGGGCATTAACGTGATGAGCTGAACTGAGAAGGCGAAGTCCTTTCCTGATTTGAGAAACGGTCACCTCTGCCCCCAAATGGAAGGTAATGCATACACAACCAAGTACTAGAATCTATGGCGTGCAGACTGATAACAAAATATTTTCTGGGATTTTTGAATAATGCAATAATTAGTATATGACTGCTGGTATCTTGGCTGTTCTAGTAGGGCTGTCAGTCCACCTGTCCTCCAAAGTCTTTCCATTTTAAAGCTTTTCTTCATATTATGTGCAGTGATTAGTTCACAGCAGCGACAGAAATGAACTTTTCCACTCTGAAGCAATATTTGCAATTGATGTTGAGGGAAATTTCTACCTATAGAAGGGCATTTGTCCCTAACCTTATTTGCATCAACTGTTATGTCAAATTGTTTAATTAAATTCTATAGAATAATAAGACACTGTTACCAATCAAATGAAATCAGTAACAATAAAAGATTCATCTTTGTTGGCACAGATTGCGTTCTGACTTCTGGCCTGTAGTGTGTATTATTGTGTTTTATGCAGCTCAGAGTTGGCTTGAATGTATTTCTCCCTGCATGTTACAAATGCATATAAAAGAGTTTTTTTTTCCCAACATTGAATATTAGAATAAATTTTAAACCAACACAATGATTTTGAAAAAAAATATAAGTGCGTCGCACAGCAAAACTGCCTAAATCCCTAGCTATACAGACATGAAGACGGTATGGTGAACGATCAGTATTCATTAACAACTCTAGTGAAAAATATCCCGATAACTAATACTTTCCGTGAATTCCGAAGTGATGCAGGATGGAACACTTACTATTCCATGACTGCCTAAGGGAGAGGATTCGTTGAATGGCGAGCGAGCGACACAACTGACAAATGTTGATTATTAATTACACCATTTCTACTTGATATTAAACTCGCTTCTATTTTTTTTATGGTTGCGTTTAACCGGTTTTTTTCAAAAGAAGTACCTATCTCAGAAAGTATTTGGATTTTGGAACACAGCAACTGTCTTAATGAGTGATTCATTGAATCATTCATTTAAACGATTTGTTCAAACATGGCCGTTCATTTGGTCACTGAATCATTCATCGAACAGATTCGCTCAAAACACAGAATTATTCACTAATGAAGCACTGCTGCATTTCTCGGAGACGCAAAACAGTTTTCATTGTGAGGCCTTTTCATTCGACAATAAGAACAAACACACAATAACTGTGTCTAAAATGTAACTCACAACATTACTGTTTATCGACCTGTTTTAGTAAATCGATATGACATATGCAATCGTGCTGATTTTGGGGTAAAACGTCACTCTTGCTCATGTGAGATTGCTATATCATTCGATTTAAACAAAAGACAAAAGTCATGAGGGAAAAAATGGCTCTGAATATATCTCGGTCTTGAATTTGAATAGGCTGCATCACGCAATGAAAGTGTGCACTCTGAAGAAGGGCTTGGATCTGCAAAGCAAGTGACACTCAAAGTCAGCATGCACATCATTAAAACAATACTTATGATACTATTGCAGACGATACATATTGT